>JAHBCN010000008.1:477965-604290 GCA_019359885.1 Listronotus oregonensis
AAACAAAAATATCTAAATACTCTATTTGATAATATGTTTTTTTCTGTGTACAGTATAAATTTTTATTGCTGAAGTGTACAAAATGACAAAGAAGGGTAAACAGCTAGCAACTAGTGTTCGTAGTTATTTTATTGTAATAATTTTTATGTAGTCCAGAAAAAAATGAATAAATTTTTAGGCTTTACCGCGGCCTAACTTGCCGGTTTTTTCAGATTTTTTTCTGGACCTGTGACTGTGAAAAGGAGCGAATTGTGGGCTCACTTGACGCAGGTGTGTCAGTTAGAAAAATTGGGAGAAAAACAAACCGATCTTCAAAACCATTAGATAAGATTATTGAGCATGGATCCATTAGCGTAGCCAGCATTTTGGTTCGGGGGGCTGCCCATATAAAACCAATGTATTTCGAAAAAACCTATTCTAATATTTCCAGAAGCAATGAGATACCATAAATAATAAAAGACAAATCTATAAAACTAAGTGTGAAAGATAGGGTACAAAAGCTTCAGCAGTCAGAAAGAAGTGAAACCAAATGTCCACAACGCCAGAAAAGATGTGGCTAGAGTTACAGTAGACTTCATGAAGTAAGACCACATTAACTGACATCCTAGGTCACAGATTGTTAAACTTACAGCTTGGTCCTTAGACTGCAGCACTTAGACATGATTTAGATGTAAGGTGAAATAAGATACCCCAAGAGGATGTAGATCACCTTATCAGGCCAATTTCCAGTGTTGATTAGAGTAAAATAATTCGAGAGTCTTTACCACGATATTTAATCTAGTTCTGGTATTAATTATCTAATTTGGCAAAGCATCAATCATTTGTAAGCTATTGTCTGCTATAGATGTCATGTGTTTATGCCAATCAAGGTCATTTTTTTAACTCACCCAAACAAGTAGGGGATGAGAATTTGCAGACTTTTTTCAACAGCTAACATAAATGTGCCTTTAAAGTAATAAATGGAAGAAGAAATAACGTTGGTCCTGGTACTCCAAGCTTTTCTATTTATTTAGTATCCATTAATATAAAGTTAAATCTGAATCTTTTATTACTTGGGAAATATTTCCGAAAATATATTAGGAAACATTGAAAATACATATATGAAAATATTAACAATATAAATACTACATAACTCAAAAGCCCAAATATTTAATAAAAGGTCATAGGTAATACCGTAAGTGCTCAGATTTGCTTAAGTGACTTTGAGAAACAGGTTGAGTTTAATTTTTAAAAGCAAGTATTTAAAGCCAAGCAAATAATATCCCGGTCAAAATCTGAACACGAATGGTATTTGGTAAGAAAATTCCACAAGGAAACAAACTTAAAATCCGAAACATTTTCCCTTTTTTCTTTTTATACGATGGCTAATTTCGATTTTTGACATTTAAAATGAGGTTATTGAAACATCTAAAAATTAGAGGTTAAAATAAGAGTTTAGGTATTAGAAAAACAACGAAAACAGGAAATTTCTAAGAAAGTAATAACACACTTGATCAAGAGGCATATCTTCATGAATGTCATCAACATCTTCAATATTTTTCTCAACATCAACGCTTTCTCGAAGGGAAATGCAATTTAACTGCTTCTAAAGTAAGCAATAGCCAACAAGCAATAATCGGTAAATCCCCAAATTTGAGACTTTTATTATTCGTAATCGTAATAATATACGTACTTTTTCGATAATAATTTTTCTAGTGTGAAATTTATACTGCAAAAGTATAGGAAATATATATGTCTGCGCCAAACACTCGAAATCCGTCATATCCTGAAATAACTAGTCAGTGCATGTATTGACAGCAATTCGCGTAATAACCTTATTATTACAAATTTGACTAACTATTCGTTTTTTTTTCGGTAAAGCCTAAATCCGTCTTTGGGGATGTATAGGGAATGACTAAATGGTTATTCTTTGTTAGTCAAATAAGATTTTTATGCTACTTGCCGGCAATTTATGTACTGACTAGTTAATTCAGGAAATGAAAGATTTCAGTGTTTGACGCTAAAATTTATAGACCTTTGTTCTGAATGGTTTATAACGTTTTTTTTTTCAATATTACCAAAACTTCCGATATTTTCGAGACACGTTTGGAAATATCCAATATTTCCATTTATAACACTAGTTAATAGTGGATTCATAAGTCAAAAACTTAAATTAAAAAAAAGGAACTAGGTTGCGAAATTTTCCTTAAAATCTCAGTTTTATTAGGTTATTTTTTTTAAATAACCTTGTAGATTAAAAACTGAGGGGGCCAAGAGAAATCTGACACACGAATTTGTCATTTTATGAAAGGGGGAACACTGTGCAACATTATAACTTTGAAAGTAACCCCAATACCTCCCAAAATTTTTGTAAGCTAGTAACCCTGCACAGAAATAAATGTTTCTTGTGTCACCGCTGAATCGACACTAAAAAAAATCAACAAATTAGGCCACTGTATTGCTTAGATAAAATCTTACACAAGAAAAACAAAAATGATGACCTACATCTCTGGTTATATATCCTCTATGAGTTTTAATTCTGAAGTACGTGCTTGATCTATCTCGACATAGAACCCAGTTAGCTGAAGCCTCTTGTCGCTTTAATCTTTTTAACTGATTTTCAAGCGATTTTTTAATTTCTCGCTCGGCGTTTTATTAGTTTTAAGTAGATTAAGATATAATCAAGTATTTCTCTCAAAGAGAATCTAATTTCTTATTTTGAGCGTAGTTATAGAGGAATATTGCATTTATTATATAGGGAAGCTAACAAAATTATTAGTTAGGGTTTCAATATAAATCGTTAAGTGCAATTTTATCTAAAGTCCTTTTTTATTATTTTTTGAAGTTTAACTTAATTAAAGCAAAAAATTAAATGAAAAACCTTTTAAGGTCAGTTTAGGTAATAAATAATCGCCAAAAACACTCATGTAAAATAAGGGCCAAGTTTCTATTCAAAAATCTCGGTCTCTTAAAGTACTGCAGGATCTAAAATTAGACCCAGTTCTGTCCACAATCTTGTTCCACTCTTTTTTGACTTGACAAGTTTTTTACTGATCTGTCTGTTTTAATGAATAGTATTATTTCATTATCACAGACTTTTTTTTATTAATACAAAAAGATCAGTCAAATAGTTGCCAAGTCAAGAAAGAGTGGACCAAAATTGTGGACAGTAGATTGTGAACTAATTTTAGATCTCAGTACTTTAAGAGGCCAAATTTTTGGATGGGAACTTGGTTCTTATTTTTCATGAGTCTTTTTGGAGTTTTTTTAGATCAATTAATAAAAAATGGGGGTGTATGTAGAACCTAAACTTTCGACTGTGCAAAAATGCTCATTTTAATTTCCGTTGAATCACTCTTGGTTTGGGGTCTGATAGGTAAATTTAGCACAGACGGTTCAAAAATAAAAAAAGGTACAGAATGTGGAATCTATTTTAGATCTTTTAACTTAAACATCAAATGGGCTATGGGTAAGTTGCCAAGCGTGTTTCAAACTGAGCTCACAGGCATAACCATAGCTGCAAAAGAAATAATCAGTAGGAACATCACTGATAAAGTCGTGCTTATCCATACGGATTGCAGACAGACACTAATAGCCCTGAGAAGACCACGCTGCACCTTGGGTCTGGTACTAAAATATCACCGTACCCTTGCGGATGCTTCCAGCAGGAATGTGGTCACCCTCTGCTGGACCAAAGGACACGCTCACTCCAAAGGTAACCGCATTGCTGACTCGTTGGCCAGGATAGCTGCCGAGACCAACCTTTTGGACCCTAACCTTTCGTAGGTCTAACAGGGTCTGCGATGAAGTACCTAATCAAAACACACTCTCGTCAGCAGTTTACAAGACGATGGGATGAAACAGTAAACTGTAACTTTTCCAGGGAGTTGCTGAACTATCCTGACAGAGATACAGCTAAACATTACTTGGCAATGCCTAGGGCGAACCTTACTGGACATTTTCAATTACGAAAGCACCTCTTTAGAATGGGTATAAATGACACACCTTCGTGTAGAGGTTGTGAACAAGAAGACGAGACGGTGGAGCACATCCTTTGTGACTGCTCTGCACTCTCGTCTAAGAGAAGATCCATGCTGGGCGAGTATTGGCTTTCGATTCCCCTCGGCGACGTTGTCACTTTAAATCAGTAGGTGGGCAGCGTACTGAGTAAGGAGCCCCCTTCAGGAGAAAGCACAATGGGCCTACTGAGGCCTAGGTGCCGTGATATCTATCACCCTCCTCACTTTCAGATTCAGATTAAGGTAAATGTAGTAATTTTCTTTGTTTAGTGAATAAATAAAGACAATAATCGTGACCTCAGAAACTCAGGTTCAATCAGATTGCAAAATTCTAAAATAACCCAAATATACGGTATTAGGGCCCTGTTCCAGGGCGTTCTGAGTAAAAAATGCAGTTTTTACAATTTTTTCTTTACTTGTGTCGTAAAACCTACCAACATACCAAAGTTGTTACTCCCTCGGGAATTAACGGTCAGTCAGTCAGAAGTAAAAGTTTTATTTTTAAAATCAAATTTCTTAGAGATTAAAGTACTTATGTGAATATACGTACCAAATTGCATACCTTCTTTGGGGAACAAGACAAATATTATGATAGGGGTAAAAATAGGCTAAAACATTTTGTGTAAAATACACACATTCGTGCAGTAAGCCAGAACTTGGCCTGGCGCGTTACCGTGCGCATAGATTTTTTTTTTTTAATTTTAATGAGAACCCATCAGTAGCAGCAACATTAGATTATCTAGATGTAAATATATATTTTTTTAATTATAAAATAATCCTGTTTTCATTCGATAAGATCCTCCCTATTCAGATAAAATACCACCAAAAATTTAATAAGGAACAGTGATACAATACTTAATATAGTATCTTTTATTTAAAACGTTAAACAATAGCTTTCGTAACAGAAATAAATTTACAGAATATGGTTTAAAATGAGAACCGTTTCTTTCATTTTACAACGCTATTGTTTAACGTTCTGAATTAAAGATGCTACATTTTGTATTGTATCCTTTCGTCTGAGATTGTATCGTGATTGTATCACTGTATGTAATAAAATTTTTGATGGTATTTTATCTGAAAACGGCGCATCATATCAAGAAAAACAGGATTAGCTTACTTATATAAATAACCCTAAATACTTAGTATTATATTCAGTTTTAGAAATTCTAATGCGGCCGCTACTGACAATTTCCCTCTAAATTTTTTATAGATAAACTTTGGAATACCTTTAGAGAACACCATCTGCATGACTTAAAATGAAACGCCCTGTATCTCAAAACAAAATCATTGGCTGACATATTTTTATAGAAAACTTTTTCAATAAAACTGTGAAAGTTTGTCATCAGAAACCTGATCCATCCTGTAGGTACTCGGAAGTGAAAAACGACGGTGTAGGTATCAAATGACCCACAAAATACCTATCTTGACTTCCACCAGGTGACCAATCCACGTGCGAAAAAGAAAAAAGGGTTACAAATCACCCTAAAGTGTTAAAAGTACATTGGCGGTAATACTAAAAAGTAGAGTGAGTTCCCCTTTGGTTTCCGGGAGTTAAGAAGACGATTTTTCCGTGCCTTTAGCGGTCATTTTCCCCTGAAAATTTGTAGCTACCAAAACGCGTGTATGTTACGTCCTCTTCTTTTCTTGCAGACCATACATTTTTGGGGTACTATTCAGGTAGTAGTTCTTCTGCTTGCCCTATCAGGAAATTTTTTAGATAACCTTAGCTTATTAGTTTTTTTTAGAAAGATCAGGTAAACTACACAAGTTTCACAATAATAAACATTACATCTGTTCTGTAAAGGGAACAAGACAAAGTTGTGGTTATTATAGACGGATTGGCTGTATCAGTATTAATGATGTCACACGATGCAGAACGACCGCCTCACACTGTGTTATTTTTAAAGTCTCGTTATAATTTATTTTAACCATTAGTGGATTGTTGATAAATGTCATGTTCAAATAGGTTTAAATGAAGATACGCTTTTATGGTTGTTGTTTCCGGTATTTATCTCTTATCATTTCCGCAATTGTAGGTTAAGATTTTATTTTTTACCCATGGATATTTGTTATGATAGTATTTATTTAATAAACAGTGCATTCGTAAAGTAGTGGATAAAGTCGTTAAAAATATAAGAAATAATTTTTGGGGAAAACCCTCGAACCCGTAAAGTTTAATATTTTTTTGAGCAGTTTTTGAGATATGACTGATATATACAGGGTAATTCCTGTGGAAGGTATTTTTTTCAATGGTAACAGCCAATTTTTATTACGAGGTCGAAAAGAGCTCATTTTTTTATTTAATAAGATAATTTAAAGTATGGGTTGAATGACAAAAAAAATAGAAGATAAACGTTTTTACAATTTTAAATACTAAATTTAATAGCAAATTTTCTAAAAACAACTAAATTAAATGTTTAAATTGGGCTTAGTTGGCTGCCTGAAAGTTACCTTGACAATAAATATTTAGTTGATCTGAGCTGTCTGACCGATTTGAAATTTAACTTCGTTAAAAAGTCCTTACAATAGTTCTTTGAAGAATTTATTTCTGATCTTTATATCATAGCAGCGTATTTAAAGTGTTTATCAAGAAATAATTCTGTTATTTTCCAACAAATGGTTAAATTAACGAAACGAGAAAGAATTAAAATTTTTGCCATGAATCAATTTGCAGATAAGATGCGTAGCCAAAACGAAGAAGTTACATAGCTCAATGGAATTTATCGTGATGCTAATTTTGTAAAAAACATATTTTTTTCTGGACAGGCTACCTTTTATATTAACAGCCATGTCAACAGGTCCAGATTTAACACCCCTAAACTACTTTTCGTGAGGATACTTATAAAGTTAAATGTACATTAAAAAGCCAATGAATTTAAGAAAAGAATTCATCACAAAATACAATGTATACTTCCTAAAGTTTTTAAAAATGTGCAAAAAGAATTTATTTATTATCTTGGCTACTACCAAGCAGCCAACAGTGCTTAATTTAAACATTTAATTTAGTTGTTTTTAAACTTTTTATTGTCATTAAAATTACTGTTTTAAAATAAAGTTTTTTTTTCTTATTTAATCCAACCTCAAGATTATCTTACCGGATGTGAAAAATGTGCTCTTTCAAACTACGTATAACAAAATGGGGGTTGCCATTAAATAAAAATCAATGATGTTTTACCTCCTATAGGAATTGCCCTGTATATATATATATATATATATATATATATATATATATATATATATATATATATATATATATATATATATAATATATATCAGTGATCTTCTAATTTACGAAGACTGTACGCTTCTACTGCTACCTCTTGGTTCGATAAAAAATGGTTTTCCACTCTTGAATTTTTTGAGACGTGAGCCCATAATTTTTCTTACGAATTTTTACGTCTAGCAGCTCCAGAAAAAAACAACAATAATCTGGGTTTATGTTTTACTAATTTGGAGATAATCCGATGACAAGATTTCTTGTGCATCCCAAAAAACTAATGCTAACCACCCTCTTAACCGATTTCTGGACCCTAACTCGCTTCAAAGCCGAAATACTGGATTCACACCACTCCTTAACTTCCTGTTTCGATTCAAGATTATGAACGTAGATTAAGTCTCCTTAATAGAGTAAAACGATGCAAAAAATTATTTTTGTTTTTTCTAAAATGCTTTAAGAGTGCATTTACGCTACACCTTAGGGGTCGGGCGAAAGGACGCGGAGACGGTGGGCGGAGACTAACAAACTCTTACTACCACAATTTTCGTATAGCCGCATTAAAAATATTATATTTTATTTAGGTTCTTCCAAATGCCGTGTATCGATGCGATGTTGTTTCCGATTGCAAGCCTACAGGAGATAACGTTTTTCGGTAACTATTTTTCACTTAAATGACATAAATTATACACCATTTTAAAGGTAAGGAAATAATATATGCCTCTGCTGTATCGGATTTTTGAAATATGAGTCGAGTTAAGAAAAAATAGTATCTAAACATAACCGATTTTAGGGTGACTTTTACTCAAGGAAATATTAAAAACTAAATCCAAATTTAAAAAACTATTACAGCAGAAGCCTAGATTAAAGTGTTGTCTTTCATATAGTTTTTGAAAATTATCGATAACTTATACCGTTTTTGAGAAAAACATTATGCCCCGAACCCCAAATTGGATCTAATTTTCGCGGCGCGAATGGACTCTTAAATGTTCCTGAGAATGTTGCATTCAAATGTGTTATTATTTTATTGTTATCAAATGCGGCATATATTGTGCACACAGCCTACTAAAACCCCTAAAGCTTTGGTTAAAATATTGTTCTTATTACCTAATGAAATCCCTAGGGCTTCTACTAAATCTCGCTCAAGTAATCGGCGATCTTCCGAAATCATATTCTGTATTTTTGGTGTTGATGCAGTGGTTGGATATCCTTTATGTGAATCGGCTTCAAGACTTGTACGACCACGCTTTTACTTAAATACCTATCCTTCCACTATTCTAATTGAGGGCAAAAAGTCCTTTTACATTTTAACACTCGTTTATAAATTTGTTTTAGTGCTGTACCTTCCAAAATAAGATTTTTATTATGGTACGATATTCAGTTTTTTCCATTGTAAAAAAAACTGTAACAAGTCAATTTTAAATGTAAATATACAAATCAGTTGACGGGTCTTATGTAACTTCACACGTTTTTTAAAAATATACCACCATTTTTAGAAAAATAGTATAGTAGACTAACTTATTAGCGTTATTTTTTTATCAAAGAACCAGATTAATTAAACAACCAGTTATATTTGTTAAAAGAAATAACATATTTTCTCCCTTTTGTGCCAGCGAACAAGCAAAAATTTGCTGTTTTGCACAGTTTAAAATTTAATTGCATTATCCTCAAACAGTTTAAAAGATTTTAGCAAGTATTACGGCTGGCAGCTTGCATACAGTATCTTAATTAAATTTTTTAAAAGCCTCATATTAGCTGCTCTATATGTCTAGTTAAAAAATAAGTGGGAAGTTTATGTGTGCTCTAAATTCCCTAATGTGTATTTTACGTAATTTCTGTTGCTGGTGAATTACGTAGGCAAAAAGCTGTAATATTTTAAAAGAGCCTACATTTTTAAAATTAGCTAAGTTTTTATTAAAGTAACGAAACGAGGAGTTTTTTAATAAGTATTAAACCCGTAAAATATTTCACAAAAATTATGCTTTAATATAAGGGAACAAATGAGGCTTGGGCTTATTAAAAATTTTATAAATTACAACTTTGTCTCTACACAAAACACTAGGTTTTTGAATAAGTTTTTTCGTCCAATAAGAAAATCACAAATACTATATGGCTTGAAATACATTTTATTATTCAATATAAATTCCAAAACTTTAATACACTTTTTCAAGTGTTCAAGTGTAAATTCCATCCCTAAAGTGAGAATCCTGAAGACTATCGAAATAAGCTTTTACAGCTGCTCTTATCTCTTCCTACGATAAGAATAATAATTGTTTCCCACTTATAATTTTTTTGACATATAAGAAGAGCCAGAAGTCAGAGAAAATTAAATCTGGCCAATAGGGTTAATTCGTACTTTAATTCATTGATTTTCTCGATGGTAGTTTGAGCTGTGTAGGAATGTGCATTGAATTAATAAAGGATGTTTTTTTTCTGTAACCAAAGGAACTTTTTTATAAGTTTTTATATTTAATTGATCTAAAATGGTCGCAATAATAATCTGAGTTTTTTGTTTTACTAGTTTGTAGATAATCCATAAAAAAATCTTTTGCATCCTCCTGATACTAACAGTATCTTGGTCGATTCCTGAATCCTAACTCTCTTTGAAGCCAACTTACTGGGGTTTACACGATGTCTGAGACTTCTGTTTTGATGCAGGATCATGGTAGTAAATCCAAGTGTCATGATAAAACGACGCATAAAATCATTTTCATTCCTTTGAAACCGCTTCCAATGTTGGTGAATAGCAAATGCACACACATTTGCATTTGCTTGTGTAAGTGTTATGCGTGCAGTATTTTTGGACTACGCGCAGCCTGCAAAGAAACACTGTCTAAACAGAATTATTTAGGGTTGCAATGGCTGCAAAAAATATTTATTCGGGGAGAAGATACACGTCTTGCTTCTGGGTAGGTTTTATTCTTAAAATCCTTTAGGACTAAATATTATTAGTCTGATAGAAATTCGTTTTATAATAAAACTAAAATTTACAACGGTGACATAGTGATCAGTGACCTTGCCTAGCACTCGAGGCGTATATATGCCAATGGCATTTGCCGAGTCAAAACACCGCTTTCCGTGGGTTCGGCGAAGTTAAGCGACGCCGGGTACGGTTAATAATTGGATAGGTGACCGCCAGTGAACAACGTGTCCGTTGGGTGTGATTCGGAACCCACGTCAAATTGTAAGTCCCGTCTGGATGACATTACCTAGACATTAATAGGGGACTTACACCTTTTTCACTGAAAAATTTACGTTAGATTAATTAATTGATATATGTGACTTATGGTTGAGCAGCTGTGTCTATAAAAAATATTTAAATGTTATAGAATGTCTTGAAAGGCAAATCGGACACAACAGCAAGTAGTAAACCGTTTGCTATTTTTGATCCAATCTTTCACCCAAATCCTCTTTTTTATACTACGTCGTCGACGTCTTTTCCGTAAAAGAACTAATAAACCATCCGCAGGCTTTTTTATTACTAATAGCCATATTTTGTTATAATTTCTTCAATTAATTTTTTTATAGCGCCTTCATTCATACACACCTATTAGGTCAAAGTTCCGAGAAATACCGGATCATTAAGATTACTCTTCATTTAAAACAAAAATAAATCAATCTGACAAATATTAAAACATCATTTTCAAATACCATTAACAAAAAACTTAAAGTATTATTATGAAATATTTAAATAAGGGAGATCTTATGATTTTGCATAGTCTGGAACCGATCCAAATTTTTGTTTTCAAAACAACCGGGCTAAATTCAGCTTTACAAGAATGAATTAAAGTGTTCAACATAACCCCTTTTGCCAGGTCCGTAATAAAAACCAAAACGTAGTCAAAAGAAAAAATTAAATACAAAATCGATTAAATGCTATTTTCCGCATGAGCTAAACAAACTTTGCACTAACATTCACTTGACTGGATGGCGCTAGCATCTAATTTAAATTTAACCCGATTAAGATTGGATAATTAGATTTGTACAGCCTGCTGCTGTGACAAAATATCTTAGTGGCCTACAGCGGATGTAACTATCCCTCATAACTAAATAAACATACGTCGGTATCTTCGATGTCGAATTAGAAGTTTTTCATGATTTTTGAGGCTTTAAATTTTTAATACAATTAGTAAAGCATACCTACCCATGAACGTGACCACTGCTTACAAGGATGAAACACGTGTATGCGACTTAGCCGGACCCGAAGCTTTCCATTAATTTAAAGGCTTTTTGATTTTGAAGCAATTACCGTCAGTAATCATACCTTACCAGAATTAGAGTATTTTGTTTTATACTTTTACGATTATTAAAATTATATATGTTTATTTATGTTATATATTTTATATATATATATATATATATATATATATATATATATATATATATATATATATATATATATATATATATATATATATATATTTTATATATATATATATATATATATATATCTATATATATATATATATATATATATATATATATATATATATATATATATATATATATATATTTAATATATATATATATATATATATATATATATATATATATATATATATATATATATATATTATATATAGGGTGTTCCAAAAAGGTTGTGCCAAACTCTTGGGGGTTATGGGGGACATTGTGGTGAACAATTTTTTTTATATAAACCCCTAATCAAAATTGAACCGTTTGAAAAAAGTCTTTTATTTTGAATTTTTATTAGGAAATAGTTTGGTAATCATTTTAATAGAGAATAATAGAAAAAAAATAGGAAGTAACAAACACTTTTTTGTGTCTCATTACTTGTTTATCAGCATTGCATTCCTAAACTTGATGTTATTGGCAATTTTAGTCGACAAAATTTTGCGTCTGAACTGTGAAAATGGTTGATTTGACGTTTGAAGAGTATACAGATATGCATCTTATTTATGGCGAGGCAAGATGCAATACTAGAGAAGCTGAGCAGTTCTATGCTGAGCGATGTGGGCCGGTATTGTTGCCGATTTTTTAATTGGGCCGTACCTGCTTCCACCTTAGCTAACTGCTGACAACTACTTACATTTTCTGCAAGACTTAACCCCATTGGATTTATTCCGGCGTTACATAAGTTAATGGTGTATGAAACTGCAGTAAACACTCAGAAAGAATAAAATTATTAGGAAGAGTGATGGCAGCCTCTCTTCACATACAGCAAGATCCGCACATCTTCCAACGGGTACGCTATTCCATGGGTCGAAGAATCATTTTATAGAAACAAGTTGGAGGTCGTCATTTTAATGCCTTATTATAATATTTGTATTATTTGAAATAAAAAATAAGATATTAATTAACGTTTTTTACATTCAAGGAGGTAACAACAACTTTTTAAGCAAAAATTACTCTGGAACCAAAAGGGCTCATTTTTCACTATGCAAAAATTGTTCACTACAATGTCTCCCATAACACCCTTAAGTTTGCAACAACCTTTTTGGAACACCCTGTATATGTATGTTTTTTTTCCTCTTATAAGCCATTTTTACAAACCTACGGTGCTGGTGTCAATATAGAATAATATTTTAAATAAATGTTTATGCAAGTTTAAAGGGATAGCAGGGACTTCAGGTCAATTAGAAAGCACTTTGCGGTCAGATTAAACAAATCACCCTCTCTAGAATCGTTGAAAACGAAATTATATAAATATTAATGTTAGCTTTAACCCTGGCAGTATCGCTGTTTGGAATTATATTTCAATCTTCTTTCCCCTTTAGTTTCTAATCTGGGTTAATGACTTTTGGTCTTTATTCAGAATTGACTGTCTTGATTTTAAAGCAAGTTATACTTGGGAAAATTTAACTTAATTGGGAAAATTTTAAATGTTACCCAGCAACTAATTAGTTCATTATTTTTCCTTGTTTTGAATTTTGTTATGTTTATATTATACAGGAAGTATAACTTAGTAGTTTCTACTTTTTGTAATTATATATATTGTACATACGAGGAGGATTCATAAGCCGGAATTTGGCTGTATTTTTTTGTATTTATATGTATGTAAAAATTTTTTGCATTATTTTTCTACGTATACACCCTCCAATATGCTTCTGCCATTCTTACAGGCTTTCATAATGCGATTTTGTTTTTGGTGGTGCGCGAAGCCACTCATGTACAAATTCTTCTTGGTAATTTAAACGGCCCAGTGCCTCGTGCCTCTTTTAGCAGTCCAAAGGGATGAAAATTAAATGGTGATGAATTCGGACTATAATATATGGATAATATAAGGTGGATCTTGAAAAATGTTTTTTTTTTAATTTTTAATTAATTAGGGAGTATAAGGTCGAGCGTTATCGTGCAGGAGAACAACACTCTTAATTCAACTGTTTCTCCTTTTTAAACAGAATGCAGGTTTAACTTTAATTAAGCAAGTTAAAATAATAGGTATGTCGTTCTCTGACTAAATCAGTGAAGAGAACACCCTTGCTGTTCTAAAATGCAAGGAACCCATCTCGATACGTTTCTTTGAAAGTGTTGCCGAACACGCTTGGTCAAAACAACACCGCATACAATGGTCGGAAGCAAAAACCATTCATAAGAAACCCACTTGGAAGAAAAAATTTAAGGAAGCTGCAATTTTGTAAACAACCAAAATGTATTTAGCAAACCTAGTGTAGAAATTCGAATATCTGGTGCCGTTGCTGAACCGTGAAAAGTCGGTCAAGCTTCAGTGAACAAGGGATAGTATATAAGTCGTAGCTTTTAGGAATAGCTTTTAGTTATCACTTGAAAACGGTGAGATACATCACTAACCGAAACGTTGTGAACAATTAACAAATAAGACAATGAAAGTCAGATTTAGTGTATTGGAACCCATCTTGCATACACTCTACTAAACTGTAGCTCCTTTTTAATGTTTGTTTCATAGCTCTTATAACTTTTTTCCACTTGTTCTGCAATTTTGGAAACTATCAAACTTCAGTTGCCTTAAAAAAATCCCTAATCATTTAACATTTACCTATTTCTCTAACATCGTTAACGCTACTACTGATCTGGTTCAAAAAACGATCGGCTTTGCCCACTCCAGACATAATATATCTACCAGTGCACTTTAGCAGCGCCCGTCTGCTTTTTCAAACATAAGCATTTAAAACCAAAAATCTTCTGTCTATTTTATCCACCCCCGTATACTAAACTGTAGCTCCTTTTAGCTTACTTATATATACTATACTTATATTTAACTTTGTCGTACAGGCAAAAAGTCACTAGTCTAATTTTACTTGGTTAAAATGGCATTGCTGAAAAATAAAAAGTAGCCACTAAATCAGTTAATTCATTACTCTATAATGGTTCTTGACCCAGCTCTGCATTCAAGTAAGAAGGGACGACAGTTTTCTGGATATTCACATATAACTAGAAAACTAAATTAGACTCAAACTTACGATATAGTATATCCTAACTCAAGACAAGCAAAAACACTTAAAACTCTTCTTAATTAAGATGGTGAGATAAGATTTTACGCTTTAAACGGGAGGTTTTTAACCCTATTCTATGATTTTTGAACTCTTTTTGAGATGAGCAAATAACGTTCAATTATGCTTCTCTTTCTGTAAAAACTAGGCTAGAAAAAACTTACTTCATGAGTGTGTACAATTTTTTACATTGTCTTAATGGTTTTATATCTCAAAAAGAAAAATAAAACTCTTATAAAATTGCTCTTGTTTTCATTTTAGGTTCTCGAAATTAAGAAAATAAAAGCATTATTTTTTTAATGCTTGTTTATATTCCATTGGGAGGGAGTTTATAATATTTTATGTGAGTTTTGAATAATTTTTCCCTTTTTCTATTTTGGTTAAAAGTAAATATATATATATATATATATATATATATATATATATATATATATATATATATATATATATATATATATATATATATATATATATATATATATATATATATATATATATATATATATATATATATATATATATATATATATATATATATATATATATAGGGTGTAAAAAGTATGATGCTCACAATTTTAATACGCGATAGTGGGCTTAAAACAAGTCAAAAAGCCAAAAACACACGGGTTAAAAGTTAATTGTTTTCGAAATATGGCTTTTCAAAGTTTAGAAAGTTTGGCAATATCGCGCCCACTTCATCGCAGCAAGTCGAACATCGAACGTTTTTTTGCGTAGTTTTACATATTTACACTTTTTTAAAAAAGATGTTTATTTACATACAAATAATAAAAACTACTTCTTGCATTTATTTTGAAATTTTCTTTGAAATTAAAATAAAAAAAAAAGAATAAATTATTGTTTGGTTTTTATTTGTAATTAAAAAATAATTGTACTTACCACAAGATTAGGCTAAATATCCATTTTAGGAACACAATTTTTTACGTTTTAAAACAGCAATTTTTATTTGGCTTTAAAAATAAGATTGTTTGGTTGCACATATTTCGTTTTCAAAACTCTTTGGTAAACCTGCACTACGGTTGTCGTAAATTTAAAACATATCGACAGATTTTCCCGATTTAAAAACAATCAAAAATATCGCGTCCGGGCCGGTGAGCACAATGTACAACTGTCTTTACTTTACGCACAAGGCTTCTGGGTAGCTCTATTGCCAATTGTTTTTTAAATTTTTAACTCTAGGGAATATTTTTTTGTAGATTGAAACATTTGGAACTTAGTTAATTTTATTAGCAAATTATTCTACTGATTAGCGATTAAGACGAAAGTTTCCCATTGTAAAGGTTTTCAGAAATAATTGCTTCCAAGGTTGTAACTTTGACATCGTTTAGACATAAATATTTTTGACTTGTTTTGAGCTTCACCATTGCCCATTAAAATCGTGGCATCATACTTTTTACACCCTGATATATATGTATGTATATATATATATATATATATATATATATATATATATATATATATATATATATATATATATATATATATATATATATATATATATATATTTTATATATATATATATATATATATATATATATATATATATATATATATATATATATATATATATATATATATATATATATATATATATATTTATATATATATATATATATATATATATATATATATATATATATATATATATATATATATATATATATATATATATATATATATATATATATATATATATATATATATCATATATATATATACAGTATGTCCACGGATAAAGGTGTTGAAGAGAGAAAACTTTTTTATTTTGATTTTATCGAAAAAGGCTACTCTTGATAAAAATTTTGCTACTTCTAAAAATAAGATTGGGATAGAAACATTTAACATATTTTATACAGGGTGTTCAGAAAATTAAAAAACTTAAAATGATACAAGAGTAAAGTGCATTTATTTGAGAAGATATGGAAATAAGTCACTAGGAAAAGTTGTTCAAAATTAAGAGGCAGTCTCTAATACCAATTTTCGAAAAAAATCGGCCTACTTTTATTTATTTGTGATTAAATTTATTTTAATATCGTGGCATTTATTAGAGGTGTACGATAAACAATTTGTTAAATCGGCCCCATGAAAAAATCCATTATAGTTAAATCTGGACTCCTAGGAGGCCACTGGATAGTCCTTGTCTCCCAATTTGGAATTAGTAAATTAATATTAAATAATGTTCATCACAGATTAATAAAAGCAGGCCGATTTTGTCGAAAATTGGTATAAGGAACTATCCTTTTACTTTTGAACAACTTTCCTAGTAACTTATTTCCATATCTTCTAAATAAATTCACTTTACTCTTGAACCATTTAAAGTTTTCTCAATTTTCTGAACACCGCGTATAAAATATGTTAAATGTTTCTATCCCAATCTTACTTAAGAGGTAGCAAAATTTTTACCACAAGTAGCTTTTTTGGATAAAATTAAAAATTAAGATTTTTCCTATTCAATACCTTTTCATGGACATACCAGTATGTCCACGAAAAGGTGTTGAATAGAAAAACTCTTTATTTTTATTTTTTTTTAAAAGCTACTCTTGAATAAAAACTTTGCACTTCTTAGAGTAAGTTGGGATAAAACATTTAACAAATTTTATAGGCGGTATTCAGAAAATTGAGAAAACTTTAAATGGTTCAAGAGTAAAGTGAATTTATTTGAGAAGATATGGAAATAAGTTACTAGGAAAAGTTGTTCAAAAGTAAAGGATAGTTCCTTATACCAATTTTCAACAAAATCGCTTTCTTTTATTAATCTGTGATGAACATTATTTTAATATCAATTTACTAATTCCAAATTGGGAGACAGAGGACCAGTCCAGTGGCCTACTAGGAGTCCAGATTTAACTATAATGGATTTTTCTTATGGGGCCGATTGAAACAAATTGTTTATCGTACACCTCTAATAAATGCACGATATTAAAATAAATTTAATCACAAATAAATAAAAGTAGGGCCCATTTTTCGAAAATTGGTATTAGAGACTTGCCTCTTAATTTTGAACCTTTTCCTAGTGACTTATTTCCATATCTTCTCAAATAAATGCACTTTACTCTTGTATCATTTTAAGTTTTTAATTTTCTAAACACCCGTTAAAATATGTTAAATGTTTTTTATCCCAATCTTATTTTAGAAGTAGCAAAATTTTATCAAGAATAGCTTTTTTCGATAAAATCAAAAATAAAAAGTTTTCTCTTCAACACCTTATCCGTGGACATACTGTTTATATAGATACTATATATATATATATATATATATATATATATATATATATATATATATATATATATATATATATATATATATATATATATATATATATATATATATATATATATATATATATATATATATATATATATATATATATATATATATATATATATATATATATATATATATATATATATATATATATATATATATATATAAAATATATATATATATATATATATATATATATATATATCATCATCATCATCATCATTCGCAGGTTTATTCAACCATTTCCAATTATGGTGTAGCCCCCCTTACGTATCCATATACCTGTTTCTCAGCTGGGCCCATTGTTCTCTATTGTTGGCTATACGGGCCCAATTTGTTCCTGCGAGTTTCCTTATGTCATAGTCCCATCTCAGGTGTGGTCTTCTTCTAGGTCTTTTAACACCTCGTGGGTACCATGTTGTAATTTTGGTGGTCCATCTATCATCTGTTCTTCTTGCCAGGTGTCCTGCCCACTGCCATTTAAGAGATTTTATTCTGTGGATCACATCTATTACCTGGGTTCTTTGTCGTATCCACTCTATTCTTTTGCGGTCTCTTTTCGTTATTCCCAGCATATTGCGTTCCATTGATCGTTGTGCTACCTGGAGTTTTCTTGCAATATCTGTTTTAAGTGTCCAGGTCTCACATGCATAGGTCATAACTGGTAGTATACACTGGTCAAATGCTTTCTTTTTTAGGAGGAGTGGCATTCTGGATTTGAATATAACTGAATTTCTTCCGTATGCACTCCATGCTAACTTGATTCTTCGGTTGATTTCTGGTAGTAGGGATCCTGATCTATGTATTAGGTGGCCCAGGTATATGTATTCTTCTACTATTTCCAGATTTGTGTTATTTATTATAATGTCTTGCTCGTCTGCCAGTTCGTTGTACATTATTTTAGTTTTTGCTAGATTCATTTTGAGACCTACTTCGTTACTAGCCGCATTCAGTTCATTTATTTGTTGTTGTAGTTCTGCAGGGGTATTGGCAATTAGAACTATGTCGTCTGCGAATCTTAGATGGCTAAGGTATTCTCCATCTATTTGCAGGCCCTTGGTGGTCCAGTTCAGTTTGCGGAAGATTTCCTCTAGTGCTGCTGTGAACAGCTTTGGAGATATTGCGTCTCCTTGTCGTACTCCTTTGCTAGTGGGAAATTCAGGAGTTAGCTCCTTGTATATTACAACTCTGGCTTTAGCTTCTTGATATATATTAGCAAGAGTTTCTATATAAGGTTTGTCGATCCCCTGATTTGTTAAGGCTTCTATTATTGCTTTGGGATAAATCGAGTCGAAGGCTTTCTCGAAATCTATGAACGCTAGAGCTAGTGGTAGTTCATATTCTTTGGTTCGGCTGATGAATATGGTCAATGGTGCTGAAGCCACTTCTAAATCCCGCCTGTTCTCGTGGTTGTGCAGCATCTAATATGTTATGTATTCTATTGTTTAGGATCTTTGTGAATATCTTGTATATTACTGGTAGTAGACTTATTGGTCTGTAATTTCTGATGTCCTCTTTGCTGCCTTTTTTGTGGATTAGTATTATGTTAGCGCAATTCCAGATTTGTGGTATGTGTCTTGTTTGTAGGCAACTGGTGTAAATTTTTGCTAGTATTTTCCAAGTCTTTTTACCAGCATATTTGATCAGTTCGGCTGTTATTCCGTCATTTCCTGCTGCTTTTCCATTTTTCATATCTTTAAGCGCATTTTCTACTTCTTCCACGAGAACTTCTGGGACGTCGTCTTCCAGTTGGGATAATCTTTTTTGTTCATATGTCTCCGGGGCTTTATATAGGTCACTGTAGAATTGGGTTACCAGGCTTATTATGTCTTCCTTATTTGTTATTCGGACATTGTTGTTTGTTAAAGCGATAATTTGCTTCTTTCCAATAATGAGGGCTTTCTTGGCGTTCTTGTAGCTTTTCCTATTTTCAATTGCAGTTTGTACAAGTTTTTCGTTATAGTTTTTAATGTCTGCTGCAATTTTCTTTCTTATTGTTTTACATAGTTCGGTGTATTCTACTCTATGTATGTTACCATGTATTTTCATTTGTCGTCTTTTTTTTAGGAGTGTTTTAGTCTCATTTGAAAGTTTCGTATGTCGGTTTTGTTGTCTTCGACCTCCTACCTCTTTGGCGCAGCTTATTACCGTTTCTATTAGCTGTTGTGAGTGTAATTCTTGATCGTGAAGCTTGTTGTTTAATAGATTTTCGTACTGACGGGAGTTTTTTTTTAGATTATCAGTATCTATTCCTATGGTTGTTGGTTGTCTAACAAATTTTTACCCTTTCATTCGTGTGTCCAACTTTTACTTTCGCTCTGATTAATCTATGGTCACTACCATTTTTAAAACAAGAACGCTTACATCCTTTATAGTGTTCCGCCTGTTAGTCAGGAAAAACCCTATTTCTTTTTTCGTTTCTCCATTAGGTGCTTGCCATGTCCATTTCCTATTTTCGTTCTTTTAAAGAATGTATTAGCAATAAATAGGTTCTGGTGATGCGCTATTGCAATTTTTTCCCCTCTATCATTCCGTTCCCCAATTCCAAAGTTCCCTAGCAGTTGTTCTTGCCGTTGTTGTTTCCTATCCTAGCATTGAAGTCTCCTATTAAGTATTTAAAGTGGCAATTGCTGTTATTTAGAGCTTGACTTATTTCATTATAGAATTCTTCGATTTCTTCGCCCGAGTGACTGATCGTTGGAGCGTAAGCTTGAACAATTTGTACGCAGTATCTTTTCGATATACGAAGTGTTAGGCTTGCCCTCGACCCGAGATGCCCGTTATGTCTACGACCCTTTTTTTCCATTTTTTTTTTGATTAAGAATCCTACGCCACTTGTTCTTCCTGTCGGTGTTCCTTTATAGTATAAGGTGTTGCCTGATTCAAGCTCTAGTAGTTCTTCTTCTTTCCGCCTCACTTCACTGAGACCTATGATGTCCCACTTGATATTTATATATATATATATATATATATATATATATATATATATATATATATATATATATATATATATATATATATATTTTGTCCAACGTATTCTGAGGTTCGTCACCTCATTCAACCGGCACGCTCTCAACTCCAGATGAGACGGACCATCCCCAAAAAAGGCTGGTAGCCGCTAGGTATGTGATCTGATAGGAGTTAGAAGAGTGGAGAGTTGATTTCTTCCTCTCACCCGCTTTTGGTCTCTACTTATCATCGAGCTTGAGCATAGTCATTCAGCTAACATCGCCTCGCGTAGCCATTGGCTTCGCCTCATGACAAAGCTAACTTTCGCTTCACTGAATGTACTCAATAGTAGACAGGGTGTTCAACATCGTTTCGCCGTTCCATCGGCTCTTCGGACGTGGTGTCAACCCGTGACGACTCTATCATTACATATATATGTATATATATATATATATATATATATATATATATATATATATATATATATATATATATATATATATATATATATATATATGTTTTTATTTTTTATATAATATATTATATATTTTTATATATATTTATATTATATATATATATATATTATATATATATATATATATATATATATATATATATATATATATATATATATATATATATATATATATATATATATATATATATATATATATATTATATATATATATATATATATATATATATATATATATATATATATATATATATATATATATATATATATATATATATATATATATATATATATATATATATAACCATAAAACCACATTAAAATATTTCGCGGAAAACCAAATTACCTATGTGTGGTTTTTATATTTAAAATTTTTGCTTGATATATTTCATCACATTGTTTATTCTGGATATATATTTTTGCCCCTCTTTTTTTTTTATTGTCGGTGTCTAATTTCTTGTACATGTATAGGACAAAAACCAAAATACTGAACAAGGATTTACTTTAGTTCTTAGGGTACCATTATTTTCTTTTCCTAAATGCAGGATTTTTCTTAATACATGTATTATTATTTGTTCCAGGTAAACACCTATGTTTTTTACTGGAGTTAATTCGGGTAAGTAAGCGGGTATTATCCTTTTAATTTCTTCTTGATCAAGAATTTAAAGTTAAAAGAAACTCCTGCCTAGCTGCAATGGATAGAGTAAGGACCCTTTGATATACATACACGTATATTTAATAGGCGTTTTAGCTGGATATTATTTATGGCTTTATTGTGAAGGCAAAAACCTATTTTGGTGTTTTAATTTTGTTTTTATTATCCTTTTTTTTCCTGACTTTTATCCTGTAACAATATTGCTGTCTTCATTTAGGGATTCCAAATGATCTTTTCAAATTGCGATCTAAGCTTTTCTTGTGCAGGCTAGAAGAAAAGAAAAGAAACCACCCCAAATAAGTTTGTAAAGATGATTCTTTTTTGAAAAATTGGTAGATTCTGTAGACACCCAGTTTTAATGTTTTTCAATCATAAATAGGCATTTGTATCAAGTGACTTTTGTTATGGTAATATAACAGCTTATTGCCATGCCCAGGCGATTAAAGAACCTCATCTTTTACGTTACCTTTTAACTCTTTAAAATCCTAACCACAACTAACCACAACAATACTTTGAACAAGCCCAAATAATGTTGTTGGGCAAAAGAACAACTAATTTACCGAATCCTCCACAGACCTTTGAAGACCTTTCACATCACCTACAGTAAGCTTAGGATAAATTACCTCTGAAGGAAAACAATCAGTTAATCTGATCGATGTCTAGACGCATCAATAAGTGTATGGAAAGTCATGGTTGATTAACACATCACTTAGGATGGATTCCATCCCTAAAGTAAGAATCCGGAAGACTGTCGAAATACGCTGTCACGGCTATTACCTCTTCGTAAGATGAAAATCGTTTTCCACGCATAATTTTTGTTGATGTATGAACAAACAGAAGTAAGAGGGAGCTTAATTCCGCGAACAGGGTGGTATTGCAACAATTTATAATTTAATTCACCAATTTTCGCGATTTGAGAGGGTGATGCGTTGTCTTAATGAAAAACAGTTTTTTTTATACCATATTTTTTCCTACCAATTTTTTCATTCGGCTTATCTTTTTTTTTTATCTTGGTACAATCCATAAAGGCTGAAGTTCTAAGTACTAACGTACCGTGAGTGACTTAAGTGTGGTAAGATGGAGTTTATTTACACAGGACCTTAATATTTAAATATTTGGAGGAGAAGGAAAAACATCTGCGGGTAGCAGGTTTCATAGTCTGGACACTCTAGGCATAAAAGTACGAACAAAGTGAAAGAAAGTTTAAAGATTCTCAAGTTGGACTATAAAAGGATGCATAAAAGTGACACTACGTGTAGTTCTGCTGGGAGCTGCCAGAGGAGGAACCATACTCGTTAATTTCTTGGAGCAGAAGCCGTGAAAAGACCTATAAAAGAGCAACAGATTTCCAACAGCCAGTCGGTGGGTTAGAGAAGGAAGCTTTTCTGCAAGCGTGGGATCATTAATACGAACAGCTGTTCTTTGAATGGAATCAAAAATGCTTAGAGTTGTAGCAGACGTCAATCCCCAGATATGAGAACAATATTCTAGAGAGGGTTTAGTTTGAAGGCTTACAATAATAATCTAAAGCCCTTTGTTTTACCAGTTTAGAGATAATCCACGACAAACATCCCAAAAAACAGATGCTAACACCTTCTTGGTTGATTTCAGTATAGTTCTGGTTAGTTCAGGTTAGCCTAATGAAATCTTTAGGGCTTTTACTAAATCTTAACCATATCCAGTATTTTTGCCACGATTTCTAGTGTTAGCATGTTTTAGTTCAGCAACTATTCTTTCTACCGTTCTGACAGAAGATGAAGAGTCCCTATATACTTTAAACAATCGTTTATGAATGTGTTTTAATGCTACACTTTTCACAAATTAAATTTATTACTGCGACAAAAAAAAATTATTGAAAAATTATTTAAATAAAATTTCTTGCGGGGCATATAGCCGGGAAGTAGTTGTTTTGGATTTTGGTAGATTTAAGTATGCGGCTGAATATAATTCTGTAATAATGGATTTTTTACAGTGCATTTTTATATGAACCCCCGTATTTAAAACTATTAGCCAAGTAAACATGTACGCAAAAATCTTCTATTTTACTTGTCAAACACAACGTTTTAAAACTAGGCGACATAGATGGTTTACGTCGGGATCTAAAATATGGTCACGAGGAGTTCAACCACAATAATCTCGGCTCGAAAGCATGATATTAATCATTTCTTTTCACATTGTTGACGGTTCTGTCATACATTGAGAGCAATAATCAATAAATCTGATTTGTGAATACTCGAAGCGTAGTTTATTTTCAGGGGTTTGGCCAATTTGTTTTTGCTTGAAAAAACATATTTTAACCACAAGCCTCTATAAAATACGAAAAGAACAACTACTTTAATAATGTATGCCTAAATTTACAGGGTGGTGCTTTTTTCTGTCCGGGAAAATATGAAGCATTGTCAAATAAATATTAAGCAAATACATATAAAGAAATAATTTCAAAAATCGCATTTTAATATATCATCCAGGCTACTATTTTTGGGTTTTAGGGGGTAGAAATTGTTAGAGAAAGTGGCAAAAAGTGGGTGTGGTCAGTAACGTATTCTTGAAAACAATTCTATTAAAAAGTGTTATAAATGAATTAACTTTAAGAAAAAATGATTTCTCTTGGTACAAACCAGGAGATATTGAAAAAATAAGTAAAAAATATGTCTATATAACCTAATAATCAAAGTGTTTGGCATTAATGACATTGCTTTCTCTTATAAATATATAATTTCTATTTTGATTGTAAAAAATAAATAATATGAATCAATTGCCTCTGCACTATAGTTATGCTAGAGAAGAAAACTATTGCTAACTTTTTTATTATAAGAGATACAAGTTAGGTTAAATTAGCAAAGTTGTGTACATTTTTACGCTGATTACAATAACGATAATAAAAAACAAATGAACATCAGATGTACGAGTTATTCACAAAAATATACTTTTTTTAATGCAACACCCTGTAATTGTTACGTTAATTCGAAAGAGAATGTAATTTTCTATATAATTAATTATTTAATTTTTTCCTTAAATGAAAAATAGCGGAGTTATTTCAAGTTAAATGTATTTTTCCATAACTGGACGCAGGCAGCCATGGAATTCTTAAAATCGCATTTTTTGTACAAATTATCGTAGTATGCTATGACAAAAAAAAACAAAAGATAACATGTGTATCCGCCATGATGTTTTAGTGACAACTAGTAAATCATAAGGTAACAGTTCATTTATGCTACTGTTGTGTAAAATGCTGTCATTTGGAGAAGTTTGATAGAATAGAATACTACATAATTTGCCAAAAAAATGGCATCAGGCTTTAGAGTGAAACTATTTCCAGAAAGAAATATGCCAAAAAGAAGATATTTTTTACTCCTTTATCGAAAGTTTCAATCAAACAAAAGTGTTTCTTAAGCGTAGAAATTACAAAACCTTTATAATTAATCAACAAACAGAAATTAATGTTTTGGCATATTTTAAAGTTGATCGTGAAAAATCCACATGAGACTGTAGGTCACATCTTGATCTATGCTAAGGAATCATTAATAAAATTTAAACATAATTATGTACCCCACAAATACAGACCCACACAAACTTTGTTGCCAGGTGATTACAAAAGGCGTATAAACTTTTGCCAATGGTTTGTAAATGCTGCTATAGAAAATCCAAACTTTTTACGATTAATTCTTTAAAGCTTACTTAAAGCTACTTACTTTAGCATGTTTAACCGAAAGAACCAACATTATTGGAGCATTGCAATCTCCTGCGCCATCATCCTTTCAATCCACAAAGATGTTTTTGCTTAAACGTATGGTGCTGCCTCATTGAATCAAAAATTGTTGGACCTGTGTTTTATAAAGGATCTTTAACAGGCAAACAATATCTGAATTTACTAAGAAATGTGTTGAAGGATTTTTTGGATGATGCCAATATAGCCATTATTAGCATAATGTATTTTATTAATGTTACTTAGTTATGCGTTATTATTAAAAAAACTGAAACTACGATGTTTATTATTTACCCAAGTAATTATAAGGTTTGAGAAATTATATCCTTTATGGCGGGCTTTATTTAAATTTGGTTTCTGACATGGCGTACTACGATATAATTTGTACAAAAAATGCGATTTTAAGAATTCCATGGCTGCCTGCGTCCAGTTACGGAAAATGCATTTAAATTGATATAACTCTGCTATTTATCATCTTAGAAAAAAATGTTAATAACTAATTGTATAGAAAATTACATTTCTATCAATTAACCAAAAATACAGGGTGTGATTTTAAAAAAGTATATTCTTCTGAATAACTCGTAAATCTGATGTTCATTTGTTTTTCTATGATCGTCATTGTAATCAGCGTAAAAATGTACACAACTTTGCTAATTTAACCTAACTTGTATCTCGTATAATAAAAAAGTTAGCAATAGTGCCGACTTAATTTTAAACACGGTGTATGTTATGTTGTGTTTTGCATAATATGTGCATTAATAATGGTGTACCTGATCCAAATGAGCAATATTCAGAGGAGTCGGACTATAGTATACAGGGGTTCGGGAAAATGTAGGAAATCTTCCGGATATAAAAAAAAAGTTCATATACAATTTTTTGTGTAGGCCTCTTCTTTGGAGATATTGGCTCCCAAAGAGCTCCAATAAAATCAAGATTTTTAGACATAATTATTGAACCACCATGTATATTTCAATTTTATTTTAATAAGATGTAATATCAAAAACGACTTTCCAAATTACTATCCAAGGAGGTGTTGTGAATTACCCACAGCTGCAGGGACGGGCTACTGTGACAGTCATAACCCCCTGTTTTACGCCCGGTATTGATAAGAACTTTGGACCACGTTTTTTACGAACCTTTAATTATTGACTTAAAATTAAGTACTCTTCATTCAAGCGCTACTATAATCGTTTTTGAAAAACGTTACTTTATTATATCATATATTTCGATAAAAGATACATCTTTGTTCCTCTCAAATGTTTAACCCAATGAGCTGTTAGTTTACTGGAGAAAGCATTGATTTGGCATAAGCGTGGCATCATAAACGCACATTCTAAGGTTCTGCCTAGCGATGAATGAACCTCGGTACTCGAATCAATAAAATCCACCAAAACCCGGGAAAATGGTTACTACAGATACTATTTTGTCATAAAGCGTGGCTGCCAAGTATCTTTCTGTTTCATTTACTTGATAGTATATTATGATTAAATTTTACTTAATTTATTCCTAAAATTATATCAAAATAAGCTCTACTATTGTATATTAGACTGTGACTAATATTTGTTATATTTATTTTTATAAAATATAACACAGGAAAGTAATGATGTCAAAATACTATTTTCTTTTTGGACAGCTACTAATAAAGGCGCGACAACGTGACAACAGAGGATTTTTCGTAGAAGCGTACTTCCGCCACTCAGCTTCGCTCGACAGATGACACATTCAATATGGCGTTTTAGTCTAGATGTTTTTTGTTGTTTGGTTAATTTTTGTGACAATTGTATAAATTTCAGTTTTGTTTAAGTACTTTTAATAAATTAAAATGGAAAGGCAGTGCCAAGTGTGTAAAGTGACGGATATGATTCCTGGATTATCATTTCACAAGTAGTACAAACTATGCTTGTACCATTCTCTATCGCCAATAATAAACAAAAATATTTTGGACGCAGCTCTCGATTGCGTTTATGAATGAAATGCTTTCTCTATCTATGATGTTAGCTCATTGGTTTAACCTTTAACCAACCCTATGATAAAAAATGCAATGCAAAATTAGTGTTTTACTTGTTAGTTAAAAACGACTAATTTTTTGAATTGCAGTCCGACCTAGGTTTGCAAAAAATGTGCGTTTTGTTTTATCTTTACCAAAAAAAGTAAAATTTAAACGTTGCTAGAAATAACTGACCTGCATTTTAAAACTTGTCAACTTTCACATCGCTGACACATTGATTCTTTACTTCGATAATAACGCAGGTCCACAAAAAAAAGTTGTGTGTGCAGGATGTCGGACTAAGATTTTCTGGCGTATTTTTTTTCGCTGAACACGAATCTGAAGTAAAAATTGGGGATCAAACAGCAAAAACTTGAGAAAACCCCAAAAATCCGACACGGTACATTTACCGGCAGAAACCTACTACCACGGAATGTTTCGACTACGACTATATCAACTAAAAGGGATACAAAAAATTTCATTGAACAAACAAAAACCTTTTTAAATTATCCATAAAAAAGTTATATAAGCATTTTTAATAAAATAAATAATAAAGGAGATATAAACAAATATGTAAGTCCAAAATAGGAAAAAATATTTTTTTTATTGATGTGATTTTTGGGTTCTCTAAAAATAAATCATTTATTTTATTCATTTAAATCAAAAATCACTTAAAGTTTGCAAAAAAAATCTAAAAATAGAAAAATTTAGAGGTATACCTTAAAATAATCCAAAAAATTCGGTTTTTTGATTATAACTTGAAAAATATTGCATTTAGACAAAAACATTACATAACTTAAATCAAATATGTTGTAAAAATACATACTTTATGTTTTACAAAGTTTCATGTTTCTTTTACAGTTTTTAAGATATTGACTTTTTAAATTAAAAAAAAATTGTTAATATTTGAAATTATGCCTTTTCTTGATTATTTGCTATTTGGCCTCTAATTTGGACTTCAGATTTATGTTTAGCGAAATAAAATACTTCAGAAAATCTTAGTCCAACACCCAGCACACACCACCTTTTTTTGTGGGCCTGTGTAATTTGCTAATTTTTGAATTTCGTGGTGAAATTAATTGTGAAATAATTCTTAATATAGAAATCACGTTGATGGAGTATGCAGATATACATGTAATGTATGGTCTTTCATCTTACAAAGCTTTAGTAGCCAGGAGGTTACATCACGACAGATATCCTAATCGTACTCTTCCAGATCAGAAAACTTTTCAACGACTTAGAATTCGATTCCATTGAATAAGGTAATATGACTAAATTTCCTTATAATCTTAGGAAATTTCGAAAAAAGAAGTGCTAAGCTGGTCAGGAAAGAACAGTACGTACGCCGCAATTAGAGGAAAATGTTTTAAATGCTGTAGAAGCCACTTTTTCAAGAAGCACTCGAAAATTATCAGGGCAGTTTAATACCTCGAAAACAATAGTACATAAGGTTCTTCAAGAACAGCTATTATATCCTTTTTTTTTGCAAAAACTGTATGAACTGATTCTTGAAGATTTTTCTCATATAATGCAATTTGCAAATTGACTACTGGATCAGCAACGAAATAATAAACATAGTTTCGTAAATTTACACAACTCACATGTAAACGGACACCTTTTTTTGGTGTTCCTTCACCCGCAGAAACATGCACGACGAGGTACCGTCTCATTTTAGCGTTGCTGTGCGGGAGCACCTGAACAGGGTTAGCAACCCTGGAGAGCGGGATTATGGTACCAGGGCCGCAAAATTATAGTGCATTTTAGAAAATTATGGTTGAATAGAAAAAATAATCGTTAATTCAATATTATCGCACTAAATAATGGTAAAATATTATATTTTTTATGAAACTGTTTAATAGAAAGTTCAAATTAAAATCAACAGCTTATTGAAAATATAATTACTGACTCCTGATATTTTACTACTTTCCTCAGCAAACTTAACTTTATATATTAGGGTCAAGTTTACACTATACCCTTCGCTACACCAGCGCCTCTTTATTTAATGCTATTCTGGAGCCACTTTTTGAGCCAAACAGCCATAAGAGATGGTGTTCCTTACCTCTAACCTCCATATTTTAATGGGAGTGTTCAGTAGTTTGCAGATGTTTACACGGATGAATTTAAGTTATTGATGTGTTGTAAGCTGGGGGCGCTATATTAAAATGTACTCTACTCTCTACTGTATAGTATCAACAGTCATTTCGGCGCTAAATGAGAAACATTTTAAAATTAATTACAAAAAATTTGTTTTTTTCGGTCTAAAAATACGGTTTATAAAAATTATAGTGGATTTAAGGATTATGGTACACGCATTATGGTACGTAGTAAAAAGGAGTATAATTATAGAATGTATAATATAATTATAGTACGGTTGCTAACCTTGCTCCTAAATCGCGGTAAATAACTACTGTCTGTGCTTCTTGATCTCCCGATCTCATGCCGTTGGATTTTTATCTGTGGAAATACCTGGAAACCTTGGCTTATGCCACTCCGGGCGACAGTACAGAGAAACTTCTACGAAGAATCACGTCTTATTGTGATTAAATAAAGAGAAATGCTAGGTTATTGTGGCGGGTACAGTAGACCTTAATTCGTCGTGCTCGCGAGTGTATCAGGATTTACCGGAGTGAAATTAGCAGCCATTTAACGCAGCCAAAAGTGAAGTTAGCAGCTTTTTATACGCAGCCGAAAATGTGAAGTTAGCAGCTAGATTTGACAGCCTATTATAATTTCCGCCTGTTTATTTCTTAGTACCCCAAAAATATTCCACAACAAAAATTGGGACGAAAGTACCTTATTGCATTCTTAATCACCATGCAAAAGGAATTTTACTGGCGACGCGTCTGACTATAAAAAAATTACCCCCTAAAGTTGCAGCCATTACTAATATAAGTATATAGGAGAAAATTTTAAAATAATTGTAAAGTCCTTTAAAAAAGTTGTTTATAAACAAACATTGGTATAAAGGTACCTCATTACAGACTTAATCCCCACGCAAAAGGAATTTTACTTGCGACCCGTCTGACTATAGAAAATCAACCTTCAAAGTTGCAGCCGTTACTTAAATGGGAAAAATTAAAAAAAAAATAAGCACTTAAAAAAGTTGTTCCACGACCAAAATTGGTACCAAGGTACCTTATTGCATATTTAATCACCATGTAAAAGGAATTTCACTTGCGACCCGTGTGACTATAGAAAATTACCCCCTAAAGCCATTACTTATATAGGAGAAAATTATTGATTTTCTATAATCAGACGGATCGCAAGAAAAATTTCTTTTGCATGGATTTAACTCTGCAATGAGGTACCATACCAATTTTTGTTGTGTAACAGCTTTTTTAAGGGTACTTTATGAGTTTTTCAAAATTTTTCCTTTATAAAAAATGACTTGACTAGCTTTAGGGGGTGATTTTCTATGGTCGCAAGTAAAATTCCTTGTGCATGGTGATTAGGAATGCAATAAGGTACCTTCATACCATTTTTTGTTGTAAAACAACTTTTTTAAGCGTACTTTATATTTTTTTTTAAATTTTCCCTTTATAAAAAATGACTGTAACTTTAGGGGGTGATTTTCTATAGTCAGACTGGTCGCAAGTGAAATTCCTTTTGCATGGGGATTGAGGTATGCAATAAGGTACCTTCATATAAATTTTTGTTGTGGAAAATCATTTTAAGGATACTTTATATATATTTTTTTAAATTCCCTTTATAAAAAATGACTGTATTTTTAGGGGGTGATTTTCTATAGTCAGACGGGTCGCAAGTGAAATTTCTTTTGCATGGTGATTAGGTATACAATAAAATACCTTCGTACCAATTTTTGTTGTGAAACAACTTTTTTAAGATTACTTTATAATTTTTAAAAAATTTTCACTATATAAAAAATGCCTCTAACTTTAGGGAGTGATTTTCTATAGTTAGACGGGTCGTAAGTGAAATTTCTTTTGTATGGTGATTGATTTCAGCTTTTTTATGACTTTAAGAAGATCGTCCCAAATTTTCAGAACGGTGCGAGAGTTGGATCAATTCATTTTGAGTTTTTTTTGGCCCTCGCACGATCTTGAGGGTTGAAAAGGGGTGGTTCCAAGGTTAGCACCGCGCCAAAAAAAAATTTTCCAGCTTTTTTATGAGTTTAAAACGATCTTCCAAAAATTTCCGAACGGTGCGAGAGTTGGATCAATTCATTTTGATTTTTTTTCGGCCCTCGGATGTACTTAAGGGTTGAAAAGGGGTGATTCCAAGGATAGCACAGCGCCACAAATTTTTTTCCAGCTTTTTTATGACTTTAAGAAAATCGTCCAAATATTTCAGAACGGTGCGAGAGTTGGATCAATTTATCTTGAGTTTTTTTCGGCCCTCGCACGTACTTAAGGGTTGAAAATGGGTGGTTCCAGGGGTAGCACCGCGCAAAAATTTTTTCCAGCTTTTTTATGACTTTAAGACGATCGTCCAAAAATTTCAGAACGGTGCGAGAGTTGGATCAATTCATTTTGAATTTTTTTCGGCCCTCGGACGTACTTAAGGGTTGAAAAGGAGTGGTTCCGAGGCTAGTACCGCGCTAACATTTTTTTCAGCTTTTTTATGACTTTAAGACGATCGTCCAAAAATTTTAGAACGGTGCGAGAGTTGGATCAATTCATTTTAAATTTTGTTCGGCCCTCGCACGTACTTGAGTGTTGAAAAGGGTCGCAAGTGAAATTCCGTTTGCATGGGGATTAGGTATGCAATAAGGTAGCTTCATATAATTTTTTGTTGTGGAACAACTTTTTTAAGGGTACTTTATAATATTTTTAAAAATTTTCCCCATATAAAAAATTACTGTAACTTTAGGGGGTGATTTTCTATAGTCAGACGGGTCGCAAGTGAAATTCCTTTTGTATGGTGAATAGGTATGCAATAAGCAACCTTTATACCAATTTTTGTTGTGGAACAACTTTTTTAAGGGTGCTTTATATTTTTTTTTAAATTTCCCTTTATAAAAAATTACTCTTTTTTAGGGGGTGATTTTCTATAGTCAGACGGGTCGCAAGTGAAATTCCTTTTGCATGGTGATACAATGAGGTACCTTCATACCAATTTTTTTTGTGGAATAATTTTTTTTGTGAAAAAATTTTTTTAAGGGTACCTTATAATTTTTTGAAAATTTTCCCTATATAAAAAATGACTGTAACTTTAGGGGGTGATTTTCTACAGTCAGACTGGTCGCAAGTAAATTTCCTTTTGCATGGAATTTTTTTATGCAATGAGGTACCTTCATACCAATTTTTGTTGTGGATCAACTTTTTTAAGGGTACTTTATAATATTTTAAAAAATTTTCGAATATAAAAAAGTAATTTTAAGGGGTGATTTTCTATAGTGAAGTACCTTAGTACCAATTTTTGTTGTGAAATAATTTTTTAAGGGTACTAAGAAACAAACAGGCGACAATCTTAATAATAGGCTGTCAAATTTAGCTGCTAACTTCACATATTGGCTGTTTAAAAAAAGCTGCTAACTTTACTTTTTGGCTGCGTAAAATGGCTGGCTTTTTACGAACTTTTTAACTTAAACCTAAACTTTTAAACACAATAAAATGTCAAAAATAAAATGGAAAAGATATTAAACATCAGAATTAAATAATCTGTTTTTGAAATGATAAAAATGCTTGTTGCAGGTGCGAAAATCGCTAGAGAAAAATTCCATGAAGTTTAGATTGCATGTTCTGTTGTATTCGAAGAAAATAAATCGTTTATATTGCCAAATTATTTATGAGATTGCCGGGAATTTATAGGTTAAAATAAAGGAAATATATTACTTAGAATTTATGACTGTTTGTCCACGATGCAAATTTTTTGGTATCTAGAAATCTGGTAATTAATTAGGAAAAAACGTTAAACCGTCTAATTTAAAAATCCAAAGTCATTTGAGTTAAACTAAAAAGCAGACATTCTAAACATTCTACAGGTGCAGGAAAGGGCAAAGTGGATAGTTCGGGGCCTCCTCAGATTAGTAAATTTGAGGAGGCCCCAAACTATTATTTCCGTAATACAGGGATGCAATAAGTGGTGCTCCTTGTTACTTTGTTGGGAGCATCTGGTTGAGAAATTGTACTGGCTAATTTCTCAGAACAGGAGCCGAGAAAATAGCTATAAAAGAGCGACAGGTTCCCTACAGCTCGTTGGTGGAAAAATGGGTTCATTAATATGGCGAAAAGCTCTTCTTCGAATGGAATCAAGAATGTTAAGGGTAGTGAGCGACGCTTTTTCCTAGATATGAGAACGGAATAACAGATACAAATATGAAGGAGAGAAACGCGTTCTTAAGTTTGGGACTGATTCATAGGAGAGTAAAGGGATGGCTGAAAGTGGCATTTCGTGTTGCTATATTGGAATGGCAACTGGAGAAATTACTTTGGCTGATTCTTACGGCCAAAAGTCATCGGAGCGCCAATATAAAAAGAAAAACTTATTGATGATCAAGAAGAGCAAGCTTTTTTATAAGAATTTAGAGGCAGTATCTTAAAATGGAATTGAGAACCACTTTAAGTTTCATTTGGACATCCTCAATGTTGAAAAAGCCATTTGCCAGATATAGGACCAGAGTTCCAAATAGCGTCTTAGTTAGAATACATAAGAAGGGTACCGTTTAGAAGAGGAGAAACACGTTCTTGCTCGAAAGAGAAATCCAAAATTTTTGGACGCTGCTGTGGGTATTGATGTAATATGTATGTGAAACTTAAAGTGGTTCTCAAAAGTAATACCTACAGGCTTAAGCTATTCTTTGTTCTGCAAAACTGGGCCGATTATGTATAAAATGAGTATTGGCGGACATTCTTTGCTACAGCGAACTTGATTGTGTCAGTGGTGCATTAGTTCTTAAATAACATATTTAACTGCATTAATTTAAAGTTTTTTGATTTCACATTCCTTTTTTGAATTACAAAATTAGACTGGAAGACGCTTAAAATATCCGTGTATTGTTAATTAACATTGTAGGTTTAAGGACTGGTATTTTTAGTCTAATTTTGTTGTTATTTCTGTTCTATGTTCCTAAGCGATATTGAAAACCTAAAAACTAGTTGGTAAACTGATAAAAACTAAAATATATGTATATTTTTTAATCTGATGCTACATAAATGTCAAGTTAGTGAGTCTTTCTCAGATTTTTTTTTGTTTAAAGTGGGAAAATATTTCCACATGACAAGTCTCTAAATATGTTGGAAATTCTGGATAATTCCCTCAGTTGCGCATTTTCGTCGCCCGTCTGAAACCTAATGAAGCAAAAGCGATGCAATCCTTCATGGCTACGCCATCACACCGTTCTTGTCTGCATTAAATAGGGGAAGCAATCCATAGACGTACCGAACTCAAAACAGCTTTAAAAAAATAGGCTATGAGAAAATTTCATTCACTAGATAACGGAAAACTTAAAGTAATATTTTTAAGGAAGTTTTTGTTATGGGCTGCGTAAAAAAGAATCGTATTTCAACTTTTCACATTTAAAAACCAAGCGTCTTTGGGAATACAATGATTAAATATGACCCGGCAACTCCGTCTAAATTTTTGTTTGTTTTTTGCTTTATTTTTCAAAAATCTTCATCAAGATTAACACATTTTGTAATCCATTTTTATACTTCGATTCGTCAAGTCAATGACTTTCTTACTGCTCGCAAATGTTTTACCTTCGAGCCATTTTTTAGATAAGAAAACAGACGATAGTGGCTGGGGACTAAATCTGTTGAATATGATGGATGAGGGAACAATTTGATCTTGAATTCGTTGTCCTTAGCCACTGCAACGACTGACGAATGTGCAGGTGCGTTGTCATTGTGAAACAATATTTTTGCTAAGCGATACAAGAATATTGTTACAGTTTATTTTTTACTTTGTCATCATCCACAGTTATAAATCGTTGCAAAAATTGGCTGGGGTTTCGCTTGCAAAGCGCCAAACTTTTAATTGAGACAGTATTTCGAGTCAATTTTTGATCAAGCACGCGGTATTCACATAGCACAAAGGTTTACCATACCCAAACGTTCATGTAAAATATGGTATACACGTTCAGTTAACATCCTAGTAGTCTTAGCTTTCACTACGTTTAATCTGCGATATTCCATTACAATTTATGACTTTGGGAGTTGTGACTTTAACGGGGCGTCCTGAACGTGGTTCGTCAGAAGTACTCGTGCGACCTTTCCTAAATTAAACTAAAATAAACCCACTCACTGTTTGACCGTTAAAATTGATGAAGAACTTTTCTTTAATTTGATGTGGTGTTAGGTCTTAAGTAGAAATTTTGATGATCGCACGGTTTTCCAATTTTTTCATTTTCATGGAAGTAATCAAAGCATTTTGTTCACTTGTCTCTCAAATGTATACTAACAGAGCAATCGACCCGGAAATAAACGTGCTAGTGAGATTTAGTACTATTGAATACAAGGCAAAAATTCTATCTACTGGCGCCATCTCTAGGTCAGACCAGAAACTTTTTGCCCCACTCTCGTGTTAATTTATATTAAAGTTTAGTTTGTCATATAAATATTTCTGCAATTTTACAAATTAAATTTACTTGCATTTATAAGAAAATTTTGAGTTGATTGTTGTGATTTATAATTTATGGCTCTAAATTTATTAAGCTGACAATTCAGTACAAACTGTAATCGCTGGAAAAATGAATCTAAAGATCGATTTGTTCGAAAGATGATTTATTGCATTGTATTTGGCCAATAATAGAGACGAATAACGATTTGGTACCAATGAAGCAGCAATTTTTCACAAAATATTTTTTAGTCGATTTCCATTTTTAGCTTATAACTTTAAAAAAAAAGTAAATTCAGGTTTTAATAATGCTGATACTTATATATTTACTTAATTCTTAATAGTAATTTGCCTTTTTCTTTTATTATTAAAAAAAGTCCAAGCATTCTTTTCTTAAATATGTTAAAAAAATATTTAGAATGGTGATAAAGTTAAAAAAAATACACTTACCAGGTTGTTTAGTAAGTTTTTTCATTCAATAAGAAAAACTTTATATTATGGTTGAACTAAACCTTAATGCACTTGTTTCAGTGGGTTTTTTCGCGTTGGTTCTTTAAGCTGTGTGAAGGAGTGCGTTATCTTGCTGAGAAATGATTTTTCTTTTACTTTTAGCCTCGTTTTCATTTAGAATCATTGTGGTATACCAAAGAGTCATCCATAGTAATGGATGTAGACTTGAGTCTAGTATTAAAAAAAAGGAAAAAATATATATATATTTAATTAATTTTCAAGTATGATTTTTAGTTTTTCTAGATACACCCTAAAAAAAAAAAAAAACTATTGCAGAAATTTCAGGAAAATATCTACTTGAAATTTAGGCAAACATTACGCCGCAACGCTATGCCGAATCTATCGAGGGATGGTGCTCCCTTTTCACACTTCACACCTTTGAAAAAACATACAAGTACACGTTTCTATAGGGTGGTAATATAAGCCCTCACAATGCGTCATGCGTTGTACCTGAAGTATAAATTCAGAAAAGAAATTAAACAGTGATATTCACTAAATAACTTTATTACTCTTTGCTGAAAAATTTGTTGATTTTTACAATATAAAGCTTCTGTGCATCCAAAAAGATGCGCAATGTACGATTCGTAAAATTTGTCATAAATTTCTACGTAGGCCGAAATATTTTGCATTAATAATTTTTGCAGCATTTTCATGTTCTTTTTATTAAATTTTATGCGAAAAACAATATGTTGAAAATTATGTCAATTATATACAACAAGTAAAAGACAAAAAATTGTTCTATACTAAAAAGAAAGATGTTTTGATTCTTTTGGAGATATGACGTCGATGCGGCTTTCCAACTCCCTGTAAAATGCCCTTCTCGTAAAAAATTTAAATCTAAGTTAAGATATCTACATGATTTAGAAGCACATTTTTTTAATTAACATTAAATAAAAAAAAAATAACCTGATTTATAAAAAATACTATAAATATTTATATATATATATATATATATATATATATATATATATATATATATATATATATATATATATATATAAATGCACTTGTTTCAGTGGGTTTTTTGCGTTGGTTCTTTAAGCTGTGTGAAGGAGTGCGTTATCTTGCTGAGAAATGATTTTTCTTTTACTTTTAACCTCTTGTTTTAATTTAGAATCATTGTGGTATACCAAAGAGTCATCCATAGTAATGAATGTAGACTTGAGTCTAGTATTAAAAAAAAGGAAAAAAAAATATATATATATTTAATTAATTTTCAAGTATGATTTTTAGTTTTTCTAGATACACCCCTGAAACTATTGCAGAAATTTCAGGAAAATATCTACTTGAAATTTAGGCAAACATTACATGCCGCAACGCTATGCCGAATCTATCGAGGGATGGGTGCTCCCCTTTTCACACTTCACACCTTTGAAAAAACATACAAGTACACGTTTCTATAGGGTGGTAATATAAGCCCTCACAATGCGTCATGCGTTGTACCTGAAGTATAAATTCAGAAAAGAAATTAAACAGTGATATTCACTAAATAACTTTAATTGTACTCTTGCTGAAAAATTTGTTGATTTTTACAATATAAAAGCTTCTGTGCATCCAAAAAGATGCGCAATGTACGTTCGTAAAATTTGTCATAAATTTCTACGTAGGCCGAAATATTTTGCATTAATAATTTTTGCAGCATTTTCATGTTACTTTTTATTAAATTTTATGCGAAAAACAATATGTTGAAAAAATTACTGTAATATCATACAACAAGTAAAAGACAAAAAATTGTTCTATACTAAAAAGAAAGAGTTTTTGATTCTTTCTTGGAGATAGGGTGCACGCGTGCGGCTTTCCAACTCCCTGTAAGAATGCCCTTCTGTAAAAAATTTAAATCTAAGTTAAGATAGGCGCATGTTTAGAAGCACATTTTTTTAATTAACATTAAATAAAAAAAAAATAACCTGATTTATAAAAAATACTATAAATATTTATATATATATATATATATATATATATATATATATATATATATATATATATATATATATATATATATATATATATATATATATAATATATAAATATATATATATAATATAAATATATATATATATATATATATATATATATATATATATATATATATATATATATATATATATATATATATATATATATATATATATATATATATATATATATATATATATATATATATATATAAAATAAATATATGCCCATGCATTTCATAAGAAAAAAAACTAAAACACACAACGACTCTTTTCATGTAATTGGAAAATATTAATTACTACACTCGCCAATTAACTAATAATACGATAGCTAATGTGAATGGAAATTTCAAATTTCTGTGTGATCAATTAACTCAATTAATAAATAATAAGTGGATATTTTCAAGCACGATTAAATCTTTTTTAATTTGTCTAAAAAACATACAGAAAAAATATGAAAATAAAAAAATGGGGTCTACAATTCAAACATGGCCAACGATCTGCATTTCAAGTGAATGTTCTTTAAAGGTAAAAATTCCGGATGTGGCATTAAAATTAAAAGCGAATTTGCAAATGTACCCCATTATAATTTATAAAACCAATTAACTTCCGACGTAAATAATAGCCACTATACAGAGCTGAAATAATTCTCCATAAATGCCCTTTTTAATTTTGGATATCTGCGGTAAAGCAGCAAAACATTTCTTTAAAATTTAATTATTTCTCGGTCGCTTTGTTTCCTCGGGTTTTTTTGTACTAATTAAATTTAAAATTAAATTTTACTAGCTGTACTTTTATTTAAATCCTTCCATTTAATTGTTAAATATAATGCTTTGGTTGGTTAAAAATAAATAATAAACAATTTTAAATGGTTGATAAAATACTTGTTAAAATACTTTTAGAAATAAAGAATTTTTACAAAATAATATTCTACTAGGTTGTTTAATAAGTTTTGTCGTTTGATAAGAGAAACACGACTTCAGGGTTTAAAATACATTTTATTATTTATTATAATCCTCCTGTATCTAAATACACTTGTTCCAGTGATATTATTTATGGATTCCATCGCTAAACTAAGAGTCGGAAACACTGTCGAAATACGCTTGTACGACAGCTATTACCTATTCGTTAAACAAGAATCGTTTTCCATGCATTAATTTTTTGAGATGTAAGAACAGTCAAAAGTCAGAGGAAGCTAAATCTGGCTAATAGGGTAGATGTTGCACTCGAACTTTAATTCACTTATTTTTGCTGTGATTTTTAAAGCTGTGTAAGAGGGTGCATTGTCTTGATAAAAAATCCTTATTTTCTGTAAACCGGATTTTTTCTTATAAATTGTCACATCAAGCTGCTCTAGAAGGTTACAATAATATTCTAAGTTTATTAATTTACCAGTTAAAGGTAATAACAAATAAAATGCCATTTGTGTCCCAAAAAACTGATTGGCTGTTGGCCACTGGACCCTAACTTGCTTCGCAACCTTTCACTACATAACCTTTTGTTTTGATTTACAATCATAATGGTTGACCCAAGTCTCATCCATAATGACTTGGATCAACTCTGGATGAGGCTTTAAATATATACTAAGAAAGTGGTATTTAAATGTGTTTTTTTATCGCCATTATGCATACAGCTTTCTGAAACCCAGAACTTTAGCCAAAATATTGCTGATACGACCTAATTAAATCCTTAGGCAATTTGCTAAATTTTTCTCGGTTAACCGACGATCTTTTAAAACCATATATCCTATATTTTTCCTACAAGTTCTGTTGTTGATGCACTTTTTGGACGTCCTTCAGGTGGATCGTCTTCAATAATTTTACTACCAGCTTTTATTTCAGCAATCTATTTTATTGTTCCAATTAAAAAGTCCTTATACACTTTTTCCAACTGTTCATAAGTTTGTTTTGGTGTTACATTTTTCAAAATTAAGAATTTTAACACTGCACGATAATTGTTTTTTTTTCCAATGTAAAAAATACTGTGCCATGTCAACTTTAAACACTTATAAAAATAAATAAATAAATTGCCCAACCTATTACTAGAACTACCAGATTGTGAAACAATGAACCTAACAATGTTATAAATTAACAAAATAGGGTTAAGAAAACAAATTAAAATATATAATGTAATAAATACCAAATAACAATATTCTGAAATTAAATAAATAACTAAATCCATATTTAAAAATTATAAACTTCATCAAGTCCTAGGTCTTCCTGGATTGTACCTAGTACCGATGCTGCATTACCCCGTTGCACAGCTAAACCAATTCTTTGGATAATGAAACTTCGAGATTTTTTGCATTGTATTTTTTTGCAAATTTCATTAATAAAACCCTTAGCCTCATCACCCAAAGGACCAAAAGTTTCAACAGCAAAAGGAATGAAGATAAAGCGTTCTTTAAGCTCTTTATATTTTAGATGTTTTTTATTCTCGGCAATACGAGCAGCCGCACCTACAAAATTAGAAGTTTTGTTCAGATAGGATTTTGCAAGTGTATGGCTGCAAGTAGCGTCCCAAAGTAATTGTTTTCTATATTTCCAGGGAATTAAGGTCATTCCATCTACTCGTTTTCCATCGCTTCTGCAAACTCCAAGAGGCTCTAACACAGAAGGATTTTCAGCTAAAATCAGAGCTCTCTTGATAATATCATTTATCTGACAGTGTCTAGAAGAACGCCCTGCGCTTTTTTTGCAGCTTAACCCATGTAGGCCATAAATATCAGCATTTTCGCCGCAAACGCAGGTGTGCTCTCCACACACAGGCAGATCAAGTCTGAGAGCGATGGAAATATGGAATGTTTTGTTATCTAACAAATTTCCCAAGAACGAAGATGGAAGTGCGTTAATCCAAGCATTACTTTCAGGGGCCTGAAGAGCAAGTAGACGTGCCTTATCTTCACTTGTCTGGCACATGTTTTTAATATATTTGTGACGAGCTTGGCAAATTAAAAAGTCAAAATTTTTCTGTTTTTTTCAACGAATTCTTGGATAGAAATAAAGTAAACAAACCTTGTTTGGCATTAATATGATCAGGGGGGCAAGGAGGGATAGTTCTTGTAAACACACGGCACAACAACACACTAAATAACATCACTCCGGAAATAATAACTTTTTCAATGTGTATGGCATGGCCCCATAAATTACATTTTTATAAATCGATGATTCTTTATTGTTAAAAATTAATTTTAAAGCCGGAAAACTATTTTTGTTTATTATCTGAAGTAACAGACAGACATGACATTTACTTTAAATGCCCAATTCGATTGCTGTTGATCAAGTCAGTTTACAAAACGCGTTATTGAATAATACAACCTACTAGAAAGAGATAAAATGATATTGGAGTGCCGTACAACACCTGATTTACTATCATTTTTTATTAAACGAATGCTTGGAACTGTCATATTAATAAATGTTTATATTTAAATCGATGTTGCCTATATTAACACAAAAACCAATATTTTTGAATAATTTTATTACATTTTCAAGGTTATTTCCTGATTTTGGTTTTTGAGATCTGGCAATTTGTTTACGTTTTTCCAAAACAAAAACAAACAGATCACTATACCAAACACCCTGCCTACAAACTGGCGTTGGGTTAATTCTAGTCCTTGAGTTCGTTGGTTTTTTTGGTAATTCTTGTGGTTGATTTTGAAGATTGCAAACAGATAACCATCTTACAAAACAATTGCTGAAATCATTATCTACTGTCGCAAGAATATAGGAAGGTAAAATTTTGGAAAGTAAACCTGACACGTCATTGATTAAACCTAAAAAGGCAGAAATAGACAGGGTGGATGTATCTCTTATTCCAAGACCTCCAAATTTTACTGGAAGATTGCTTTGTAACCAAGACTTTAATTTAATGTCACAATTTGTTATGTCTTGAACCAAACTTTGTAACGCATTATCAAAATTACAAAGTAATTCAGATAATGATTTCCAACAAGGTGAACATCTTAACAAATAAGACATTCGAGGTATGGCAAAGGAATATTTTAGTAAATAATAGGAAATATGTGAGTCTATAAATTTTTATTTGGTGCTAAGAGATTTTAAAAATTCTGTCTTTTTATTAATTGAGTATTCAATTTCATTTGATGATAAATTAAAATTTGAATTGGGAATTACTGACAGATTAGGAACAACACTAAAAAAAATTGATAGTATGTTGGAATAATCTTTAGATAAAACAGTTAATTCACACTTATCAAAATTTAAATTTAAACCCAAATCTTTACTTCCTTTAATTATTTTATGAAAATTATCTAAAACCGATTTTGGGTTTCCAGCAAGTGTACCGTCATCTAGATACCAAAGATTTATTTCTGTATTTAATGATAAAATAAGTGGATGAATTGCTAAGCTAAAAAGAGGATCTCCTTGTTGGACACCTCTTTGAGAAAAAATATGTTGATCACCGTAAGAAAGTAAACTCGGATTATCATACCATTGGGCTATAAATGGTAAAAATTCTGGGAGATATTCGCTTACTCGTGATAAAATTGTTTTTCTATTTACCATATTAAAAGCGTTTTGATAATCTATTTTTAAAATAACTTTATCTGATTCGTGAGGATAAAGAAGAAAACGACCAATTGCATGTATTGCTGCTTCTGCTTCGCATTTTGTTAAGAAAACTGTATTCATAGTGTTCATTTAAATTAAATTTAAAAGTGACTTATGTTTTAGAGTAGCTATTTGTCGGAGTCTTTGTGATATATTTTTTTTTATTTATACGGCAACCTCAAAGTTTAGGGCATACGCACTTTATAATTTTAAAATACACTTAAAATTTCCTCTCCAATAAAATACTATTTGGCATGATTAACAGATATGATTTTTTCTGTCTATCATCCAAAGGCTGACTTTCCCTGGAAACTTTAAAAGCTTTCTTCTTAAACATTTTCTTTTTGTCAAAAAACTCAGCCACTTTCTCTTAGAAGTGTTTTTGTACGAAATAAAAATGAACTTCTAAAATCTTTCTGTTGTCCTGCCGAGTAATTGCCAAAAGTTTTTCGATAAAAATTTTCTAAAATAAGAAAAGTTCTAATAAAGTTATTAAAAAGACTGCCTTAAATGGGATGAGTTAGGGTATTAATGTATTAGGGGATTAAAAATAAAATAAAAAGTTTTTGTAAGTAATTTGGTGAAATTAAAGTCCCATGATTTATATTTAAATAAAAGACTTATTAATAATATCTATTTAATTTAAAAGCGATTCTATTTTAAGGTTTTTGATAACGATAAACTGTTGATTTTTAGTATATTTTCTTGAGACAGCCCACAGCAAAGTCTAGACACTAAAATTTCGTTTAAAGTGAAGTAAGAGTTACTTTATTATAATGGTTAAAAATTTAAAGATTTGAGAGAAAAGAAAAGAAGCCTTCAAGGGTTTCCGTTTTGATGTTTGAAATATCGACACGCCTTTTGGAAGCTTCATTGGTTTTTTTTTTTGGAAGCGATCTCTAAAGGCGCAAAAAAACATGTTTCTGACTCTGAACACCTTGCCAAAAAGTTTTTGATATTTTAGAGTAATCCCTGGTAGTGTGGCCTATGGTGGTCGAACTACATACTTACTGAGGAAAACAAATGGATCCTGAAGGAAATGGGTTATACCTACCTTTTTTCTATCTTTGGACAGTCCACGAAGACTGATGCCTAAGTACTAAGGTACCGTGGGTGTCTCGGAACTTAAATATTTGGAGACTGGGAGGAGAAGGAAAACCTTCTGCGGGTAGCAGGTTCCGTAGTCTGGACACTCTAGGGATAAAGGAACGAAGAAAGCGGTAAGTTCGGGGCCTCCCTAGTTGAACTGTAAAAGGATGCATAGAAGTTAAACTACGTTGCTCTGCTGAGAGCCGTCAGAGGAGGAATTATACTGGCCAACTCCTCTAAACAAAAGCTGTGAAACTTTCTATAGAAGAGCGACAGATCTCCTACAGCCCGACAGTGGGCAAGAAGAGGAAGAATTTCTGTAAGCGTGGGATCTTTAATAAGACGAACGGCTCTTCTTTAAATGGAGTCCAGAATGCTAAGTGTTGTAGGAGACGCTATTCCCCAGACATGAGAACAATATTTTAAAGAGGATCTGATTTGGGATACATACAGAGTATACAGATTGGAAAAAGAGAAATACTTTCTGGCTCGAAAGAGGAATCTAAGCTTTTTTGAAGCTGCTGAGGCCATAGATGTAATGTGTTTGTGTCAGTTGAGGTTATTCTCAAAAGTAACGCCGACAAGATTAAACGACTTCTTGTTCTGCAGAGCTTGGCCGCTCATATGTAACGGATGAGCATTGGCCGACCTTTTTCGCGACAGCGAAAATGACTGTGTTTACGAGGCATTAAACTGAACAAGATTTTTGGCGCCCCAATCCAAAATAGGTTTGAGGTCTTGTGAGAGAGATATCTGCATTGATCTTACGCTTGGTTTCCAAATCAGGCTTATTGACTGGCTTGAGAAATTGTGTGCTTGAGTGGAGGGTACTATCGTCAGCAAAACTATGAATGGAATTGATTGTGGAAGAGACTACTTCGACTACTTGGATACCCTCTATAATGGTGAATTTATTTTTTACTCCTAATATAAATAATATTAAATGTGTCCTAATAACTGTGGTTTTAAATGAAATTGTGTATAATTGTCTGAATAAGTATTTTCACAATAATATTTAAAATCCCTGGAGGCTATGAATGTTCATTTTAATGAATATGCCGTTCAAGTTATTTTATTTACTTAAAATAATACGAGAAGTGTGAGCCCTGAGCTCTGTATTTTAACGAAGCATATTATTTTTGCGATGATTTCCCGCCCTCTTATGTATTTTGCCCTGCTGGCAGCAACCCCTATTAATACAAAATCCCAACAGGAAGCGTTTTGCTTAGGGAAATGATTAAAATATTAGCATAAAAACTTTTCCCATTGCCAACTGATTTTAGTTTAACCCTTTAGTTGTTGACTCCGGAAGAGAAAGATAATTGACAAAATGTTCCTTTAATTTTACTCAAATACCGTCGTGTCGGTTTGGAATAGCAAACATGCTTTTGTACCTTTATAAAATTTAATTTAATCACAGTTTACACACAAACTGTGTTACAAGTTTAATGATTTAAGTAATTTATTATAATTGTAAAAAACATTTTTATGAATTTTATTTAATTCAATTAATCAGTATTGATTCTAAATATATTTTTTAAATTTTATTTTCTTGTGGTGTCCCAATTTTTTAAAATGAATACCCGAATTTTTACCTGCAGATTTTTTAAGCCTTTCCTTTTGCAAAACTAATACCGTTTCTATTCCATTTAAAATTATTAACCTGGGTTACTTCCGGTTAGTTTGGAAGTGATAGTTTACATCCGGTTAGATGACAAACAGCTTATTTACACCTTTTATGTTCGTCCTCAATTTTAAAATAACTTATTTAGCTTTTTTTTAAATGTGCATGTACACGCATCTGAGGTTGTATATAACATATCTTTTCTTAGTTATTTGGAAGGTGATGAAAAAATTTGTCAGTCTTAGAGTTTTACAGTATTTGGAAAAGCACAAAATTATACATGACAAAAAGTACAGATTTTGTCAAAAACATCCACATCAGATCTTCTTTTGTTTCTTTCATTTAACTGGGACAAGTGCTTTTGATTCCTTGGCAAATCCCGAATCATTGCTCCCAATATAGTCAAGACTAGCAGCCATAGCAGCTTTGAAAAAGCTCGGATTCCTTTTTCGAGATAAAAAGTATTTTTCCTCTGCGTATGTTTATACCTACTTTGTATGTATCCCAAATAAGATCCTGCTTGAAAGATTGTTCTTCTGTCTGGGGAATGGCGTCTCCCTGAACTCTTAATCTTTTTAATTTTATTCAAAGCAAATCCTATTGCTTTATTATTGATTTAACTTTTTTTGCCACCAACAAGCTATAAGGGACCTGTTAGGCATTTATAGGTATTTTTAGGGCTCCCAACAGAGCAACACTTGCTGCACTTTTCATGCATCTCTTTACAGTCCTACTGACAAGGTTCCGAACTTCTTGTTCTGCCTGTAGAAGTGTTTTCTTTTCTTCCAAATCTCCAAATCTTTAAGTGTTGTCTTAATAAACTACCTCTTACTTTACCCACGGCACGATAGTACTTAGGCTTTAAGCCTTCGTGAACTCTACGAAGATTAAAAAAATCAAATAAAAGCTGTGTGCCCGTTAACACAGTTATTATTTTAGTTGTTCTGCTTACTACTTACTTTTTAATTACCTTAAAACAATTCCTTGTAGAGACATTTTAAGAATTTTTTATTCAAACAATGTCTGTGCTTTTCAAAACATTCGTTTCTTAACTAAACAAATGGCTTCGGCCACCGTAAAAGATAAATGGAACTAAAAATGTTTTGTTTTTTGTGCAAATTAGAAAGGGTCCAAATTATAGAGCACACAAAAAAACAACTACATAAAAATTGGAGAAACATTTTGGAAATTAACGGTTTTCCAATTAACTGTGCACCTATTAGCAAAAAGTTCTTGTAAAAAAGAACAGGGTTTTACAGTAGCATTAGGGTGTTTTTTTCTATCTTGGGATATGTTTAAAGATACAGTTTATTAACAAGTCGGACTTAAGGCTTTGCTAATTCCTCGGAGCAGAAGATACGAAGTAAATACATTATAAGGAGAGAAATGTGCTCTGGGTCAAAACAGGAATCAGAGGTTTTTCAAAGCTGCTGTGCTTATGTATTATACCAATTAAGACTCTTCCTGGAACCACAAGGTTAAATGTCCCTTTGTTCTGCAGAACTTGGTCGTTTAGTAAAGAATAAGTATTAGCAACCATTTTTTCGACAGCGAACATGATTATGTTTTAAAAGCATTAAACTTAACAAGATTTTTGATATCCTCTTCTTAAAAATGGGTTTCCATTGTCTTTATTTTTAAATTGGTGCACAACGTTTTGGAAAGTATGTATCTCCAACCGTTTTCCGTGATTACTTGAAAACGGTTGGAGATAGATACAAACCGTAACGTTGTGTGAAAATTATTAAATAAAAATAATGGCAGTACTTACATCTTGTACTGTGTTTGATGCCTCAAATGGCGGCCGGTTGTTTTTCTAACAGTAAGGGCTTAACATACAACAGAAATACACACATTTTTTATATACCAATTAGATAGCTATATGTCCATTGTTTATTTCAGGCAAAAATTGATTATAATCTAAATTGTAATATAAGCAAATACACACCAACTCCTTTTTTTTGAAACGAAAGCCCATTCTACTGTTTTTGTCAGCAATAAACTTTTCAATCACTTTTTCATTAAAGTTCAAAATATCACTACTTTTTACTTTTCGAATAGAGATCGTTGTAAGAGCAATTCATCTTTCTTTGGCCATAGTATTTCTCCAAAAATATTTAATTAACATTAAAGCCAAGAAAATACCTTTTACTTTCAGACTTTCGAGAGTCCAGCTGCAAGTAAGATTTCGGCAGATCTTGGCTACGCTCGCAATCGCGGGGTTAAATGATTTAACGGTCTAATACGAGGACTGTCCGATAACAACGTAAAGATTTCATGCAGTATAGTTTCTTTTAAATATGTGTTTTCTTTTGACTTTAACTTAATTTTTTTTAAATATAAGTGTATATATTTTATTAATCCACTTACAGTAAATATAAAAATGACAAGTAAACATTTATTGTACTTTACGGAGGGCGGCGCTTCAAAGCTCAATATTTATTAAAAATCCTGTAAAAGAGATATTTACATTACCTTGCTTTAGTTTTCCAAATTCCTAAAGACTGGCTTTAGAAAAAAAATATTAGAGTGCAGGATGCTATCGCCGGCGAAACTAAGGATAACATTGTTCCTGAAAGAGATTAGGTTGTTCATGTGAAGAAAAAATAGGGTTGGTGCCATTTCTGAGCCCTGGAATACCTCAGAATTAATTTGATGAAAGCAAGAAGCATGCCTACCTAAGAAAAAAAAAACTAGAAAAACAAGAACCAAGTCTAGGTGGAAGGCCGTAGGAACGATGTTTGTTTAGGAGCGCATTATGCCTGACCCGATCAAAATCGTGAGACATGTCAAGGGCAACGATTTGGGATTCGCCAAGGAACTCAAGGAACTTTTTTCAGTTATGTAAAAATAATAAAAAAAAGGATCTGTGGACCTTTTGTAATGGAATTCCGTACTGTCTGTCCTGTATAATTCTTTGTTTTTCCTAATACTTTAAAATTTGTGAAATAGTGAATCCTTCCATTACCTTGCTCAAGCTGCAGGATCCTCTATCAATGTTGTAAAAAATACTACCAACAATCTTACAAAAAAGTTTAATTCATATACTTGTCATGGCCTTGAATCTAGCCAACAATGAGGCGTATTTAAAACATTTCACTGGTTTAAAGACCATAGCGAAGCATTATCTCTATAAAAAATATAAAACAAAGCTAAGGTAAACTGTTTATTTGTTTATAAATTTATTAATTTTTTAATTTAGAATTACAGAAACACATTCGTTAATAAATAATAGCAACATTACCCTTTAAAAGATTATACTATTAACAATTTAAAGAATTTATTATCACCTCCAAATATATTTTATGTTCGTATTATCCATAAAAATCCGACTAAAAAGTTTAAAAGCACTGTTTTCTCGCGGTAGGCAACTTAAAATCGGGAAATTATGGTAATTTAATGTTTGAAAGCCTAATCATATTAATGTGATACAAAGTTGAGCCCCAGTGGCATTTCAGTACCTTAAGTACCAATTATGTACCGACTATAAATGATATAAGCCGTTTACTATAAAAGTAATAGGTATGATGGCATTAAAATATGTATTATAATAGAAAAACCGAAATTTACAAGGTTTAAAAGTAATACTTTAAATTTAGGTAGGAATTTGTAATGTGCTATACGGGGTGTACAATACGTGTACAAAATTTAATAATAATAATAATAATATCCTTTAGATGTTAAACTAGGCCGATTTAAGTCAACTTAGTTTTATCTAAATTGCTTCGTTTAGCCAGAAGTGAGCGGCAAAAAATTTAGAGTAACATTAGTTTTTTTTACTCAGATACTAAAAAAACGTTTTAAGATGTATACAGGGTTATTTAACGTGGACTGAAGAGGGACATATTTATGGCCTATTTCATATTTAAAAAAATGTGAAATAGCCATTAGAACATTAAAAAAATATATTTGAATTTGAGCAAGAGACATAGGACATAGAATTAACATTTTCAATAGGACACCTTATTTATTGGTTTGTTTGTAAAAGCGTTTTATTTTAAAAGAACTTTAAAAAAAGAAGTTTAGTAATTCGACACGTATACCTGTAATATTATTGGAACTGCTAGATATTCACATATGATAATCTATAAGGGCTTTCAAAAAAATATACAAAATTTTATAAGTGTATGTATGTATGTTACTATTAATTCGATTGAGATCTATTTTTTATTAGCTTGCATTTACTTTAAATTGTGGAACAGTGAAGATTTCATTAAAATCGGTTTGGTAATTTTTATGTTATGGGGGCTAATATGTAAAACGACCTGGCTTATTGATACGAGCTACGGGTGTGGTGTCAAAAGAAAAACATCTAAAAACCTTTGTCAAATTCTAGTGCATGTAGGAAAATCCAAATAGACAAAACCAAACCTCAAAGGTTTTTAACACAATCTTTAAATACAACACTGTTATTGCTTATTACAAAAAAAAACATTCCTAAAAACATATTTAAAATTATGAAATAATATATTTTATATATATACACTAAATTAACCAACAAAAATAAAATTAAAAGTAGGTACAAAACACCTAATGTTTTTTTAGGTTGGTGCCAGCCAAGACATCGGAAAAAAACTTTATTTAAAATAAAAAGTGGTGGCTTTACTGGCACCGACCTCAAAAAAAACTGTTTGGCTCTAATTAGTTTTTTACCTACTTTTGATTTTGTTTTTGTTGATTAATTTAGTTCATACATAAAATAAAATATTATTTCATAATTTTAAGTTAATTTTTTAAGTCGATTTAATTTTTTAAAACTACCTTTTTAATTTCCATTTTTTTTAATAAAAATATTTTTTTATTTACTTGTAGTTGCAACAGAAGTAATTTGATCCTTTTAAGAAATTTTCAATTTAAAGTAAAAAATAAAAAAAGGGTAACAATAAATATCCAAAGAAAGTCAATATTCTGCCAAAGTCTAGCGTTTATATAGTTACATAGATACATTGTTACCTTATCTCTATTACTATACGTTTTTGGTGGTAAAAACGGAGGAAAAACATAAATTGAATATTTACACTCGTTTTACACCCTTAAAAAAGAAAAAAAAAAGTTTCGAAAGCTTGGTGTTTTGTAAAAAAAGAGTTTTACTTCAGCCCTAGACTGCATACCCACGAAATTTTGTAATCTTTGTATTCGGTCAAGACTACCTTCCCACTTTAATTGTTTCGGGGAAATGCGTGAACAAACATACGCATACGCCCATAAAATTTTGTATATTCGTTTGGAAGCCCAAATAGATTACACAGGCACACACAAAAAAGTTTTAAACCAGATATGTGAAGTACCTTTCGATATGTTCTTCGGTGCGCTTAAAACGAATCCAAAGTCAGAATTTACCCATCACCCTTAGATTTTTCCCCAGCAACCCCCCAGCAACCCCCCAGCATCCCCATGAAGGGTCAAAATTTTATTCATTTGGAAAAGATATAATACATATCTGACAATACGTTTTTTGGTGTGCTAAAAATGAACATAAAGTCAGAATTTACCCATCACCCTTACATTTTGCTCCAGAAACCCCCAGCACCCCCCATCTCAAAGGGTCAAAATTTTATTTATTTGGAAAAGATATAATAAATATCTGACAATTCGTTTCTTGGCGGGTTAAAAACAAATATGAAGTTAAAATTTACCATTTATTATAATAATGAACTAGTATGTTATTCCAGTGCAGTTTTTGTTGATAATTAGCTCTAAACGCTTGGGAATGGATGCTATCAGTCTTTGGATATGATGTGCATTATAGTTATTGCATATTTCTTCAATTTTGTTCCATAGGTCATTTGCATTTTGTGGACGAAAATCATTGGCCTTATTTATCGTTTTGACAATATGACCCGAAACATTTTCTATGGGATTAACATCTGGACTCCTTCTGGGCCAATGTATTTATATTATTTTCTTGCATCCAGTCAGCAACTCTTCTTGCCGTGTGAATAGGGCGGTTGTCTTGTTGATACATAAAGTTTCCTTAAGGAAAGGTATTAGTTAATAAGGTTAGCATAACATTTTGTAATTTATCAATATAAACTTCTCCTGAAAATCTTCCATTAATGCACATATACTGAAAACTTACCACTTGCTTTACTGTTTGGGTATACTTCTCTTCAAATCTTGTGTTTCGAGGTCTTTACACTCTAACTCGCCCATTATAACAAGATTGAAAGGTTTTCTTATCTGTAAAAACGACATTCCTTCCCGTAACTACTGCAAAGTAAATACCACTCTCTGCTTTTTGTTAACAGCCGGTAAAAGTGATTTCTTGACAGGAGCACGATTTCTTAAATTGGATCTTTCCTTGACGTGGCCTCTTACCACCCAAACAGATCCAGAAAATTCTGCTTATTTATGTGCTTCCACGGCTGTTTGGAATGGCTAGTTTTCCAAATAAGTAACCAGTCTATTATCTTGTTCCTGGTTTGATACTCTTGTTTTGTCACTTCCCCACAATTCATTAAAGGAGCCGAAAATTATTCTGTTCTAAATATATATTATATTAATTTTAAAATAATATGTTATCCTATGACATTTATTTTTTGCCACTTCGACAATTTTCGGGTAAAGTTGAGGTGATATAGTTTAGGCAAGCTAAGCCTGAAATACATAATGAAAAATCGTATGTCCGGAATTTTTCGCCCACAACAGTACATTTTTCATTGAATAGGCAGTGTTACCAGAAAATAAACATTGGCAATTACCTACGGGCTATTAAATAAATAAAGCCATAACTTAATATTAAAAATAAATTTATTTTAAAAAACTTAGTACAACTACAAAGCGAATATTACTTAAGAAAATATGCAAAGAGACCGCTATTTTGCAGAATACATACAGAATATTTGATGTTTTAGGTTAAAAATGTGCATATAATTTATAGGGGGAACACACAGTGTAAATAAGGTGAAATTTCCTTTAGCATAGGGTTTCCTTTTGTCACTGTTCAATTGCATTTTCAGGTTTTCATTCAACAAGTTAGGGTCGAAGCCACAATAAAGAAAGAACCGTATATGGCTATTGATTAATAAAGAAAATTGATACGATGGAAAATATTGAGAAAAATGGTATTCGTATGGATGTATAGATTTTAAATTAAATGTTTCTTGGAAAATTGCTTTTGAAAATAGATAATAGCAAAACTTTTGTTGTAATCTGCCATGCCTACCTTCAATTGATGTCCAATTGTAACAGTTTTACTTCTTCTCAATTATACTTTTTATTTTTTCGATTAATATTTATAATGGTCATAAAATATATTAAAATAAAATATCTTTTTAGTTTTTTTATTCTTTACTCTAGACAATCACCAAAAAACGTATTTTTAAAAAACATAGTTTACTATAATCATAAAATATTTTAACGATGTTAAACAAATTGAAGCCACAAGGCGTAGCAAGTGTTAGTATCCCCTAGGTGTCTTGGGTTAAGTAGAAGAAGAGTAAAAATGTGCAGTTTTTATAATGTTTCCTTTACTTGTGTTTTAAAACCTACTTACATACCAAATTTTAGGTTTCACTTCCACGAGAAGCGTCCCATAATTTTGATGAGTCAGTGAGTGGTTAATTTTTAAAATCAAATTCCTTAGAAAACATCTGACATAACTTTTCAATTTTTTTTTTACAGGTAATTAAAATATTTATGTGAATTTACATACCAAATCTCATACCTTTTTGTGAAATGATAACGAAGTTATGGTAGGAGGAAAATATGCTGAAACCTTTCGTGTAATATCCACACTACCTGCGTCAGGCCGGAACTTGGCCACTATCGTGCGCCTAGTTATTGGCTTATATTTCGGAGCAGAAGATGTAAAAATACCGATAAAGAAAGGCAGAGCCCCTACAATTTGTCAAGAGAAGAAAATTTTCTCTTGAAGGCTCTTCTTCCGATGGAATCAAGAATGCTAAGAGTTGTGGGAGTCGCCATTCTCCAGAGAAGAGAACAGACTAGAGGGAGAGAAATGCGAAAGTGAAATTCGAGCATTTTTGAAGCTTCTGTGGCCGTTGATGTAATGTGTTAATGCCAGTTAAGAGTCCATTCGCGCCGCGAAAATTGGATCCAATTTGGGGTTCGGGGCATAATGTTTTTCTCAAAAACGGTATAAGTTATCGATAATTTTCAAAAACTATATAAAAGCCAACACTTAAATCTAGGCTTCTGCTGTAATAGTTTTTTAAATTTGGATTTAGTTTTTAATATTTCCTTGAGTAAAACTCACCCTAAAATCGGTTATGTTTATATTTCAAAAATCCGTTACAGCAGAGGCATAGATTATTTCCTTACCTTTAAAATGGTGTATAATTTATGTCATTTAAGTGAAAAATAGTTACCGAAAAACCTGTAGGCACACCGAATTTGGAAGAACCTAAATAAAATTTAATATTTTTAATGCGTTTATACCAAAATTGTGGTAGTGGAAGTTTGTTAGTCTCCGCCCACCGTCTCCTCGTCCTTTCGCCCGACCCCTAAGGTGTAGCGTAAATGCACTTTAAGGTGATTCTCAAAAGTAACGTCCACAAAGTTAAATCTTTAGAAAGATAAGAAGCATGAGATCATGTTCTTCTTTTCTTCTCTAAGATTATTTTGGTCTCAGATCTTCTGGAAGATAAATGATGTTACTACAGCTACTGTAGTAACAGACTGAATATTAGCCTTACATGTTCCAGAATAAGCCCACGCTAAGTATTATAAAACTTATCTGCCGATAACAAACTGTCTTGCTTATTTAATTTTTTTATTTTCTTTTGCCCGTACTGTTTAAATTTTTAAGTATGTAGGCATCAACAAAATGAAAAAGTGCGAAAAAATTTCACATCCAAAAGAAAGTTTTTAGCTTTTTCTTTTAAGATCCCTTGATGATTCGTTAGCAGCCTAACAGTATAAAAAAAACTGTTTGTTTTTGGGCCCTGCTTGAGATTGAAAGGTCTAAAATAGACATAAATTGATCGACTTAGGCCTTCGTTAAGAAACTTGAAAAATGGAGAGTTACAGGGGTGTCTTTGGGGCAGAAAAATTGATTTAATTTTAATTTGTCGGTCCCTGATACTTTTTTGACTTTTTTGGAAAGAAAAATATAACATATGAGAAAACCAAATCAAAAGCAATTTAAAAAAATTTAAGAAAAAAAACTTAATTATTTTGCGTATTAAAAAAAGTATATGACCTTTTTCGCTTGTTTTTAAAAGAAATCAGTTACACATTTGAGGGTCGAACAGTAGTCCGCTAACATGTTTGGGCTTCAGTTCTCTACTAATGCCCAATTTTACCGCTTTTTATTTAATCTGCGATTATATGTATTTAATTTTAATCCCGGATTATTCAAATTTGGCTTGCTCCAGAGCCAAACCAAAGCAGATTATAAAATCTAGGATTTAAACCATTGTACAATATGGCAACATTTTTTTTAGGTAGAGATCGAACGCTGTTAGAACAACACCGATACGTCACGGTCTCATATCAGTTTGCCATAGGAATCTTTACTTTTTCCTGTTTCTTCTTTTTTAGAGGATGAGAATTGTCTGTGTTTCAAGCTCCTTTTTCCTTGTTTTTGAAATAATTATTTATCTGTAATTCTACCAGCCTGTTTTTTCATAATAACGTAAATGGTAATAGACAGTGTTAGACAATGTTATGGTTTCCACTAAAATTTTGGAGTTTTATTGTCTTTATTTGTTAATTGATACACAATGTCTCGGTTAGTTATGTATCTCCAACCGTTTTCAAGTGATAACTGATCACTTCCAACACTAACCAAAACGGCAAAAGGGTGCAATTTTTAAAAGGAAGGAAAGGGAATAAAAGCCTGTTAAAATATAATTACAAGACACCATGTACAAAATAATATATACAGGGTGATTCATGAGGAAATGTCAATATTTTAGGTACGTATTTAGGGTCAAAAAATAAACATAAAATTCTATACAAATATGGGTCCGCAAGGCCTTCGTTTCCGAAATACAGGGTGTTTTTGACAAAAAAAATCTTTTTAAAAATTATAAAACTTAGCTTATGTTTTGCTAAACATAATTAAAGAACAATTATTTTATTAAAAATTAAAATACATATTGTTTAATTGTACATTTTGTTTTATTTTTTTTAAATTTTGCCATAATAAAATCAGATGGATCGTAATTTTTTTAAATCCAGATATCTCGAAAACGGTTGCTCATATCAACTTTTAACAGGTATACCTTTTTGACATAAAAATGACAAAACAATCATTTAATTTACTTAAAAATGCCATACAGGGTCGTACCAAAAAGTTGTGATTGTTCAAAATAGTAAAAAGACCTGTAGGTGGCACCCCCTACAAGTAAGAGCCGTACTAAGATTAGATTCGAATCCGTCATACTAAAAAACCTTCGGATACCAATTTTTTACTTTAATATTTACATTATCATAGATTTTATTAAAAAAATAGAAAAATTAACTAAAAACTTTAACACCCTGTATTTCGGAAACGAAGGCCTTGCGGACCCATATTTGTATAGACTTTTATGTTTATTTTTTGACCCTGACTACGTTCCTGAAGTATTGACATTTTTCTGTTGAATCACCCTGTATATTCAAGTAAACAGACATTAAGTTTATTTTTAACAAAAAATTTAAAGTGTGGTAAATAAAAAATTGTTTTACGGTTTTTTATTCACTACATTTTTAGGACGAAACCTCTTGGGTCTTTACAAACACAATAATTGCCCCTTTATATATATATATATATATATATATATATATATATATATATATATATATATATATATATATATATATATATAATATAATATATATATATATATATATATATTATATTTTAATCTTTAAAAAACTTAAAAACTGATCTCCCATTTTTGAGGGACATCAAATAATTTCAAATTTAGAAATTAACCCACGAGTTAAAGAGCAGTGCAATTAAAATTTTTAGTTTTTCCCGGAGTTAAACCTTAATCCACGAATAACCCAGGATTATAAAAGCGGTGCAATTGGGCATAAGTAGAAGAATTTGTTTTATTTTTTCCCCATTGAGCAATTTGTTAGTAAAATATTTAGCAAACACTTCTAAAAATTTTACCAAACTAGATCTAAATAGTCAGGGAAGAATTCCAAATGGAAATAATGAAAATGAGTTTAAGTGATATGTTGCAACATAATGTCTTGTACGATGGGATAAGTTCATCAACTAGATCTGTGTAGTTCTTCGCCTTACTGATAACTAAAAAATTGCTACATACATGTTTGAAGGTAGTTCATGTTTAATTTTTTTTACCAAAGGTGATGTTTTGTAAAATTTTGCCATTAAAAAAATTCTCGTATTTGCGGCCCAATGAAAATTCCCGCTTTAAGCTTTGCCCCACTTACACCCGCAAATTTCCGTCTTAAAAAAGCATTTGCTGCTAAGTATTTAAGGCAAGTTTTTTAAAAGCTCTAGTTATAAGTGCAGGGTAGGTAAAACATTTTCTGTTGCTTTACTACTCATTAAGGTCGTTTTTCAGTTTGGGTTCAATGGTGTCAAGTAACGGCCATACTTTAACGACATAATGTTGGTTTCTGGTTCTGCTGTCCCATTTACATAAAAAACAACACTCTTTGATTTAGGCACTTTGCAGTCCTGTAAGTAGTGCAACAACTTTTAGCTCGGTATGTTCTTCGTATGTTATGCTTTAAAGTTATATCCGCATGTTCTGATACATTTGTCTCATATTTACGCCTAGAAAAACATATCGTTATTCGTTTTTATTAAAGAACAAGACCGCCTTTAGACTTGTCTTTAAAGAGTCAGTGAACAGTCCCCACTCGGTAGGTTTATAGGAAAATCCAAACTATGTTGCTGATCTCTCGATTTTGTACGTGATACGATAATTTACAGTTCAGTGTAACGGTTTCATACGTAGAAATTATCGAATTAAAAAAATCGTCTAGCGGGGAGGATTTTTAAGCAACACATTGTAATTTAGTTTTTTCCACCTAACTTTTATTATGTACTTTTTAAAATATGCCAAGTTGCGTTAAATGCAACAGTATTTCATAATAAGTTTAATTTATATCGTATTTATATAGCTCGAGGACATATCGTTACCAGGGAGTATAAATTTTTCAGGTATGTGTATTTAATTAAAACTGGTGTGCTAATATCAAATAACTTTCAGCGTTAAAAAGGCATAATTTACACTATTATCAGTATTATGAAGTCAGCAATATTTTTCCAAGAGAATATATATCAAGATTAAGGTTCATAATGTTTAGTTGCAAGTATAACAAACCCTCCATTAAATTGGTTTGTTTTTAAAAGCAATATCGTCTTGCTATAAGGAAAGTACTACAATTATAAAAAGGTGTAGTTTAAACTTTTTTTGCAGATGTTTCGGTTTCAAAGGTATTCTGATTTCGAAAAACATGGTTTCTCATTGAGGTCTGCCTGTCGATTTCTAAACGGAATGAGAGATTAATTTCAAATTTGATATATCTACTTATATCACCTAATAAGACTCGAGAACTACTGAAAGGGTCGTCATGGGTATCTACGAAGACACACCGAGGATAAAAATACTGTTAAATTTTAAACAACGACAGTATATCAAGCGGAAATTGCAATAATACAACACTGCGCCTTGTAGATCAATGAAAGGGCAATATAGCTAAAGAACATTGTCATCTGCTTAGACAGTCAAGCGGCCATCAAGGCAGCCACATCTAAAGAATCGAAATGATTGATAGGGACTTACTAAATAAATTAAAAATCTGCATAAAAACTTTTTAATATAGAATTTTTAATAAACTACATTATAATTTTAATGCTTTTGAATAAATATTTTTTTTATTAAGTCATAGAACAGCCCACGTAAGCTTGCAGCCTCTGCACCAATGTACAGAGCCATTGAACCGGGACTGAACAGGACCTTATTTGTGGCTTTCCTTGTATAGAGCTAAAATATTATTTGTGGAGCTAAATATTTAGAATCTTGCAGACCTTTTTGTGGCTAAAAAAATTTAGACATTGTCTTGTATTCTTATACTGGACAACACACTGTGTTGGGTCCAGAAAAAAATTCAGGAATGAATTGTTTCAGTTATCTACCTCGTAATATAATATTGGTTGTTCCCCCCACATCCTTCTTTATTTTGGTGAAAGAGTTCATTTTTTATAATGGCAAAAAATTATTTAACCATCTTTCAACGCGCATTGAGCAAATTGTAAAAAAAGATTTATAGGGGAGTGCAGGCTTTTCTTGTTACCATGCTTTGTCCAAATTGATATTAAATGTTGTAAATTGCACCTCACGCTTGTTTACTATAATTGAATTATTAAAAATTATTTTCTACTTTTTTGAAAACTATAATTTATTATTAAAACGTATTAAAAAAGTGAGACACTTTTAAAAAACGAACCAATAATGAAGGTACGCTCTTAAGAAAAATTTAATTTCAGGTCGTATCTCTTTACGGAAAAATTTTTAAAAAATTCGCTTTTTACATTTTTTTAAATAGAGAAAAGCCCCAAATAAAGTACTGTTCGGTTCCCGTTGGACGATTTTGTACATTAGTACTAAGGCTGCAGAATTTCGTGGACCGTCCCAAGATTACACAAAAAAAAATATTTAATCCAAAAGTCAAGTATTAAAATCATAAGGTATTTTAACAAAAATCCAGTATTAAAAAAAGCTTTCATGCAGGTTTTTAATTTGTTTAGTGAGTGATTCTTACCATCACTGCTACAAGTTCGTTAGTAAACAACCTGTCAAAACAGCACATTGGATAAATGAATTCACGTTATTTTTTGTTTTAAGCTAAATTTTTACTTCTACTTTAATTAGACTTAGTGGTAAATAGGGGAGAATGTATTTAATTAAAACATTAAACTAATTAGGCCATTAATGTTAATTTTTCTGACTTTGCAGTTTATTTGTAAAAAACGAGCGTGTGTGTTACATGTTTTTGATGAAAAATTATATGCTTAGTCTTTATTGTTTTATTGTTTGAAAACAAGTAAGTTAAAAAACGGGCAATTAATTTAGTAGTTAACAAGGTATATACACTGCTTATAGCTTGAATTTTTGTAAATTTTAATACGATTTTTTTTATAATTTTGGTTTTTACTATACCTTATATACATTTGGGTTTTCAACATTTTTTTTACATTTTCAGAATTCCTTATGGAAAACACCACTAGAAGCATCTCACTTCACGTAGTTTTTACCTCTTTCTTTAATAAAAATCGTTTTCCACACATAAACTTTTTGAGATGTAAAGACAGTGAGAAGTCAAGGGAACGTTAATACAGCGAATAAAATAAATGCTTCAAAAATTCGTACTTACTGATTTTTGCAATGGTTTTTTTTTTAACTGTGTGGGCTAAGTTATCAAAAATTTACAGTAATCAACTGAGTTTATTGTTTTATTAGTTTGGAGGTAATCCAGGATCAAAATTTCTTTTGCATCCCCAAAAACTGACGCTATCCCCCTCTTAGCCGATTTCTGGACCCTATTTAGCTTCCAAGCCGAAGTACTGGATTTACACCACTTCTTTGATTTAAGATCATGGTAGTACATCAAGTCTAAACTATAGTAATAAAACGGGGCACAAAACCCTTTTAATCTTCTCCATAATGCTTCTAATGCTGCTGAGAAAGTCGTATTTGAATGTGTTTTTGTTCTCTTTTTAGGGGTTGCTGGGTTTATTTCCTGCGGTTCTGCTGCAATTGTCTAAAAACTGCATGATACTATAAGGATAGTTTCACCTGAAAAAACCTGGCTGCCACAGGTGCTTATTTGTGAAAATCAAGAATTTTAAAAATACGTTTATTACTTTTTGGAGTAGTTTTATAATGAGGTTTTTATCAGAAGAACGGCTTCAAATTATAACTCTCTATTATAAATGTGGAGAAAACGCCAGATAACCACAACGAAGATATGTTGCAAATGTCCACCGAAATATATCAGTAAAAACGATTTTAAAACTGAAGGTCTTATTCGAAGAAACAAAATCGTTACATATTAGAAAAAGGACTACAATGAGAAAAAGAAACCGGAATCGAGCTATTCTAAATTATTTTACTTTGTATCCCATGAAGTCAATTACTGACGCAGTTAGATACTTGAGGTATGGCCCTGCAAGAAGAAAAGTAACCTATGCGACGGTTCAGAGAACACTGAAATATTTTAAGTATCTTCCATATCACGTTCTTCCAGTGCAGCATTTAATACGTGAACAAAAGGAACTTCGCTTTCAATTTGTTTCTCAAATTTTAATCCGTGAACAAGATAACGATCCTACCCGATTCTTTGGACGGATGAAGCTACGTTGATTACATCGGGAATGTTTAACCGACTCAATACGCACAGCTGGGCAAGACAAAATCCCAGGAAATTTCAAGAGATTAAATACCAAGGGAGGTCTTCTCTTTATGTCTGGTGTGGTGTGCTTAACAATAGAATTGTCGGGCCAATATTCTATGAGGGATCCTTAACTGAAGAAAGATATCTCAATCTTCTTGAAAACGATATTGGGGACATTTTAAAAGAATTGCCACTCGAAACGTATCGCAAGATAATTTGGCAACAAGGCGGAGCGTCGCCCCATGCTGTTCGTCAAGTTGTGCAGTATCTCAATCGCCGATACAATCAGTGGATTGGACGTTATGGCACTATTAGATGGTCACCTAATAGTCCAGATATTACAATTTTGGACACTTTTTTATGGGGTCACTTGAAGAATATCGTTTACCAAAATGGGAACACAAACACGGAAGAAATGAGAGAAACATTTGTAAATGAAATCAATCGTCTTAACCAAAAACCTTAAATAATATCGGCAAGCTTAGACAGGCTAAGGAGGTGGTATAGATCATGTTTCGAAAATAACGGGGACATATAGAACATTTAATGCAATGCAGTTTTTAGGCAATTGCAGCAGAACCGTAGGAAAAAACCGAGCAACCCCTATATCACGGAATTCCTAGTGAAAATCTCTATCTATTAATATAAAAATATACGGGCTATTCCATTTAAATAATACGTCACACGTGCAGTAACTCTTTTGTTTTTGTTTCAAATGTTTTTCTGATTGGATTATTAAATTCTACGGAAAAAATACACGAAATGGTTATATTCGTTTTTTAAAAAAGTACAAGGAAGTTCAAAAATAAATCCCTGTTTACTTTTAAATGAATAACCCTATACATTCGTTCTGCGTAGTAATTTTATTTTAAACCTTTGGATAATAAAAAATAATTATTTTATTTTTAAATAAATCTCACGTAGAAGAGTAAGGGAAGGCTCAAGAAATCTTATGGACCCTTAAAAAGTGGTGGGAGGGGGTCAAAAATCGTCATAATAACCCTATACGTCATTAATGAATGGCCCCTTATACATTTTAACAGTCATTCGTAAATTTGCTTTAGTGCCTTTTAAAGAAAAAAAAATGATCACTGCACGATCTTTAATATTTTCCATTGCAGAAAGGATTGTCACTCGTCACGTTAGTTTTAAACATTTATAAATATACGAACGAAATTACAGACGTGTTAATAAGAAAGTACTGTATCATTTAAATCTCCAGATAAGATACAAATTTCAAATTTCTTGACGGCTGCTGGACATCCAAGTCAAGCGAGAGAAAGGAAAAAGAAAAAGACCATAAAAAAAGCTTAAAAAAACTTCTGAATAATTCTGTAAATTTGACCAGGACGTCTAAAAAGTTTTAACTGTCAGTTATAAATACAAAGGACTACAGATTTACGTTTCTAAGTCTATAAAAGTTGATGACTCTTAAAATTCCACAATCCTTTCCCTAAAATTAGTTTTTGTAAAAGCAACATAAAATAGGGAAGGGAAGTTGTCTCTAGTTAAGCAATAAATTTTGGCAGTTTTGGAAAGTTTCTTAAAGTCCACGGGATTGTTTGATGTATTGACTCTTTTAGAAAGGAAAAGGGACGGATTTTGTAATAAAAATTTATTTTCCGGAATGCTATATCAAAATTTTACTTGCCCCGTTTTCGGGATATTTTATGCTATTCGCTTTAAGGACCTTTTAAAGATAAAATATAAACTCGTTAAAGATCTGAAGAAAATAAATATTGACTAAAGGAAACTTAGTTACCGTTCCACTCACTTCTTTATGTGAGACTTTCAAATTTTCTGCAGCAAGGAACATATTATACATGTTATGTACAGGTGCCATTAGGTATGTCGTTTTATTTTTTTAAAAATAGTTATACTTTTTTATAAACACGTGTGAAGTTTCGTTACTTTGTAATGCAAAGTTGAAATAAGTTTTCAATTGTGATTCTTGTATTTTTATTGGCAACATTATGGGATTTTTCGACATGTTTACTAATTAACACAATATGAAGTTTCAGAGGAAAGATAAATGTCCAGTTTAGGCCAAAAATAAAGTAATTAATGCAATAATAGCTTCACACCTATGTTCAAGTTACGTGTTACAATGACTTGAAAATAGGGAATGCCCAAGCGTCAGCTGGAGAGACGCTAAAACTGCAGTTTTAGCGGTATGATAGACCGGTAATTTAAAAAACACTTACCAAAAGATCTAAGCGTATTATGTATAACATGTAAAAAAAGTATAAGGTTTGTAAAATGTATTATGATAGCTATAAAAGAGATTTAATACAAAATTCAACATGGCATGGTATTTTCGTTCTATAGTGTTGGTTTGCTGGCGAGATTAATATTAAATTAAAAAATATGTATCCTGGGCTTCTGAAAGCCTTCAACAACCCCGAAGCAGAACAAATTGTAATTTTTTTTAAGTATATGACCCCAAAAAGGACACAATTAGGGGAAATAATGATGAAAGTCACTTGACTCTAATCTTAATTTCCTAGTATTTATTGACACTGTCCTAAGTTTTTGCAAATATAATTAGGTTTTTGTTCTAATAATAGATAAACCATTTTTAAATATTACATAAATAATATCTAAGAATGCTTTTTAATTTTATGATTTTCTGACAAAAATCTATTTGGCTTTTAAGCTAAGATTAGTGTTCGAATTCATCTTTTATAGACTATTTTTTTTTCTGAATCTTTATATAATAATGGTGTTTATTTGTAAAAGTGAAAAAGTTATTTTAAATTTGTATTTTTTTTTTAAATTGTAATATTTAATATTTCCATAATAAGAAGTAATAAGGGAAAAATTCTTATAACCATACTATTAGAAAGTAGGTATTTTACTAACAAATACGTTAGTACACTGAAAACAAGAAATTTCGAAATCTTTAATAAATGTTTATTTGATTTTTATTAATTTGTTGTAGTTTTTTTTTAAATTAAATATTTATTTTTTGATCCAGATATGTTGTTGGATTTTAAAGGTCATTTTTTGAATTTTTTAGCATTGTATTAAATAAAAATAGCTTTTGTTTTAATGAATTTAAAAAAAAAACAAAAACATTTTGTTGCATTTGAAGTACACAAAATTTGTTTGATTCAAATAATTTTAGGGTAATAACAAAATAAATACTGTCTCATAATTTTAAATAAAAATGAACAGTTGGATCGATCAAATCATGACAACAGTCCAACATTGGGCATTTTATGTCAAAAAATATTAAAAAAATATTTGTTTGTACGCCATGCACCATCTCCTCAAAAGTCGGTCTGAACAGGCTTCGAAATTCGGTTTTAGTTTTTATATTTCTTATTTGGTGTGCGTTTGTGTTTAAGTGTTTTCCATGAAGGATTTTTTATTGGCAACGCTTCAGAGCAGCTATACTTTATTTTTGTAAAGTAGATTAGATAAAATTTGTATAATATCTCAAAATAATTTTGAATAGGACACACAATTCTTAAAATTAAATACCTTATTATGTACTATAGGGGTGTTAAAAATATCTATTTTGTCAATTTTTGACACATTTGTAAAAGAAATGTAAATTTTGACAGATGACTAGGTGTGTTTTAAGTGAGCAAGTCTGTGTGATTTTTTAACATATTTAAAGCACAAGCTAAACTATACAGCACAAATAGGGTTGCCGCGAGACACGAGATACGAGACGTCTCGTCTCGTCTCGTCTCGAAGCCATTTTGTCTCGTCTCGAGAGCATTTTGTCTCGAATTTCGAGACGAGACGAGACGAGATAAAATCTTTGAGACAAGGTCGAGACGAGACATCTCGAAAAATTTTAATGACTAAAACTAACAATATATTTCTAGTTCTTAAGAATTATACAGGTTGTTTAAGATTTAGTGTTACAAACTTCGACAGCAGTTGGATCTTGCAAAAATAAGTTTCTATAAACATAGGTCAAGAAATGCATCGTTTTAGAAATACAGGGTGTTAAAAAAGAAGCTAAAATTAATTGCTTTAAAAAGTATATCACCCTGTGGTTTTATAATTTTTTAATTATTTTGAATATTTACCTATTTTCCCATAAGGAAGTGGTATTATGGAAAATTACAGCGGAAATTCCACGTCGTCTAGGCAACGTGATTTTTCCACTTACTGTCAAATTGACAATACGAAATTTTTAAATAATAATGACGGTTTGTTAAATTAATATTTAATTTTAAGTTAATAAACTTTATCTACGTTTTTGATTCGTGAAATATTCCCCTAAATACCGCTCGTGCTTTAAAATTAACCAGATATTTTTTTACTCATGCGTGTATTCTTTAAAAATTTCACTCGTCCCTCAGACTCGTGAAATTATAAGAAAACACGCTATCGTAAAAAATGTTCGGTAATTTTTAAGCACTCGTGGTATTACCCCAGATAAAACAGCTTAACTATTTTGTCTCTTGATTTTTTTTAAATTTTGCTTTGCTTACAAGAAAAAAATTAAAACCGATTCTTTTTTTATACCCTTTGAAAAGTAAAAGTTTTAATTTGTCTCTCGAAAAACTTAAATAACGAAAAAGTTGTATTTTAAGTTGTTTTATCAAAATAATTGTTTTAAAAATTATGTACAATAAAAGCTTCTTTTAACTTTAGGACCCTGCGTATTTCCAATTTCGAAACGATGCATATCCGAACCAGCATATAGAGACTTTTTTGCAAGATCCAACTGCTGTTAAAGATTTTAAAACTATTGCTCAAAACCCTGTATAATTATAAGAAAAATTTCTAGAAAACATTTTACCTGTGTTTTGTAATAGAGTTTATGACTTATGTTTCATTATTTTTAGATTTTTTTTTCTATTTTGCGGACATTTTTATGTCACTTATATGTTCTATATTTTTATTTTGAATAAAAAAATAAATTATTAGCTTCATTATTTTATTTTTAGTTGCATATTGTGGGTGGCCGTAAAGTCTGAAATCACCAATTTTTCGAGACACCTAACAATTTTAAGAAAAGCTCAATCACGTCAACTTTTCTTTACAAGGCGTGGTATAAAAAAATAATAATAAACATTTATACAGGATGTTCCATTTTTAAAAAATATAAATTCATCTTCTTACTTCTTACAAGCTTCAAACACAAGAATGAACTAAGGAACAATGTCAAAACATTTTAAAAAGGCAACCGCTCTATAGATCTTTAAATAGTAAAAAACATGCAAGAACTATTGCCGCCTCCCGAATAAAACGCTGTGTCGGCAAAGTATACTGGCGGCGCGGCGGCACTTTTTGATGCCTATGCAGAGGGTTGTTTTTGAATGTTTTTCTGTTACTTTTTGCCGCTATGTTTTAAAAAGTTTTAATTTAAATTAAAAACAATACATCCTCCTTAAAATACATATTGCTTGCAGCAGATTTTGCATTTACTTTGGAGGTATATAGTGTACAGGGTGAGTCAACGATGGCGAGGAGTAAGTAATTTAATGCCTTGAATATAAGATGTGTAGATAATGTGCTTATGTAAGTATTAGGTATATGGTTAAATAGTATGTTAAATTTTAACGATATTTTGAATTAGACAGGGCACGTTCATAAAGTGTTAGGGTGCTACAAAAATATTTTTTAAAAATTTAAAATAGAATACCTATACCTACTCATATTTTTACACTTTTGGATTATATTTATTTAACTCTAGAAATTCCTATACCTACTTTACATTCTATACCCAGAAAGTTACGTATGTATAAGAATATTGCCATTTAGGATAGTTTGGGTATACTTAATTATTATGGAAAAGGTTAAAAATTGGTAAAAAAAATGAGAATGAACATTTTTAAAATTAAACATTGAAATTAATAATGTAATGATAAAATATGTGTGTTCCATTTAAACAATATGTCTTTTTATCACCATCTTGTGCCCTGTGCAGACATAAAAATTAGTTTAAAACATGTGTAACATGTATCTAAAAATAAAAGTCGACGGGTCCAAGCATTTTTATAAAACTTCCGATCTTATTTTTATTAAAATTATCCTATACATTACTACTGCACTGTATATTGAAATTAATTTAATTGAAATAAACCAAAACAACTCGAGACAAACGAGACAAAACGAGACGAGACGAGAAAACGTTTGCCGTCTCGTCTCGACCCTTATCTCGTCTCGTCTCGAAATATATTATCTCGACATGAGACGAGACGAGACAAGGCTTTATCTCGTCTCGTCTCGTCTCGCGGTAACTCTAAGCACAAATTAAAAAAACTATTTAGATTTAATATTTAAAAAAAAATTCATCCGGTGCGAACTTTTTGAAAGACGCTGTATTTTGTTAAATTTTTTAAATACTCTTTTTAATCAAAGATAATTAGTGTCAAGTATAATAAAAACGTTTAATTATTACTTATAATTTAACGGCGTAACACCAGATTTCGTTATAAATTTATTCGGTGCCATCAGCAAACTTTGACATTAATTAATTAATATGGGTACAATAAAATTGGTAGAGAGCTAAATTGCATCTGTTTTGGAGACCGGATACTATTACAAACTTTACCAGGGCTCGGTTGTTTTTGTGTATTCAGGCAATTAATAATAAATGAGCTGGTTTGTCAGGTCGTTACAACGTTAAACTTATTAAATATAGAAGCACGGTATAATACCACTTTGTAAGTGATATATTCGAGAGAAAATACATTAGGTATGAAGCAGTCATTTAACAAGTTTGTTTCATTGAATACCTCATATGCGTCAATAAATTATAGCAACTCTTTACGATGCATTAAGCAGGTTATTTTATACATTTATTTATTTTACTTATTTATTTGCAAATTAATGTATTTTATTAATTTATTCTAGTGTCCAACCGAAACAGGATTTTGATTTCAGTTTTGGCGAAACCGAAACTTCTTTGACATGCTTAAATTTCTATTGTAGACTGAAATCTTGAAAGAGTTTATGTATTTATGTCATATTGAAATTAGGGCTGGATTTAGTGCTTGACCGATGCGACGGTCAGCGCTGACATCGGTCGAACGTAGCTTATCAATGAAAATGTATGATCATGTAGAGTGTAAAGCGCTTAGTTAGTTCTGCACTGTAGTTGATCATATATTTTCATTAATATAGCTACGTTCGATCAATGTCAACGCTGGCCGTCGGCCGAGGATTAAAGCCATCCTAACCATTTAACATTAACAAATATAATAAGCATAAATTGTGACCATTAATTCGGCCGATTCTCCGACGAAATCAAAAGTATGGCCGAAACTAGATTTTTTAGCTAAAACTGGCTGAAACCGAAACTTGAAACTTTGGTCGGTCTCCAAATATTCCCAATTATTCAAGGAGAGCTTACAATTTAAACCAGAATTTTGCCGTAACTCTTTATTAAACTGTAATAAATGTATAATTTTTACAATATTTCTCCACGTTTTCAGCTTCTCAGTCTACGCAGTTTTGCTGTCGAAGTAGGAGTTTCATTATGCCACTTTTCTAGAATATTTTTGGTAGGAAGCTTGGAATTTTAGGCCCTTAATACCTCTTTTAGCAATTTAAAAAGATGAAAATAACATGATGATAAATTCGGACTATAAAGTGGATGTGGAAAATCTTTCAATGCATTTTTTAAGGGCATTGGTAGCCAATTGGGCGTCAAGTTAATTAGGGACGTCTCCACACATTAGCACCAATATTAGCCCCAATGCGACTCGTCTAACTTGTGGATTGAAAAAGTTGCACAGGACAACCTTGGGACCAATCCAAATTTCTCTTAGTACCAAAGTGTGGAGTCGACCTAAGAATAATAAGGAAAATTGGTAGTCCGTCGTTCTCCCCAAGAACATTAATGGTATCTTAAAACACGGTGGCCATTACTTTACCTTCCTAAGGCACAAACTTTTTTTTTTTTGGTGAGTTTGAGCGGCGCCACTAACTGGCGTAAATGGTAAAACCAGATTTCGTTGCTGTTAAGTAGGGATTTTAATAATACATCACATTTATCTTGGTATAACCTAAGAAGCTAAGTAGAGACTTTAACACGTCGCTGTTTTACCATAGTCAGCAATCGGGATACCTACCTTGCGCAAAGTTTTCGGTAATTTAGATGGGAATGGATGCCTTTTTCAACGCTATTAACACTAATTTGTAACGTTTTTGACATATTAAAGAAAGAAATTCTTCTGTTGGTAACAATGTTGGTTTTTGTTGTGCTTTAAATCTTTACAAAATATTTTTTAGTTTGGCAACCTTATTAACAAGAAATATAACTGTTATGCGTTGTGTAATGAAAACGTTAACGTCCTGCTCTGCCATTTTGACAATTACTTAACGAAAATAATTAAAGTAACTACAACATTATAAATGTCTTCCAAATATCCTTTCGCAAGGATGTTAAGGCAAAAATGCCAATGTCAATGAATTTAAAATTCTGGCTAATATTTGAAGCTCCCTCGTAAAACAAACAGTGACAATCATAACAAAAAAAAATACAATAAAAATGTGCAGAAATTAGCTAAATCATTTTTAAAATGTCTCGTTAGAGTAAGAGCTATTGTAACTGTACACCCCTCTATTAGTAAAAAAAGTTGTTCAATGAAAACCGTCGAAGAACTGTCCTGTGGGTCAAACTGGAACCAAAAACAGAATCGACTTCAACGGCTCGCCACAGTCCATCTGACGATTCAGAAGTTTAAACAGAAAAATAAGTCAAACATCGTGACGCCCTGTCTCAATGCTCATTACTTACCAGAGTTTTAATCATTTCTTAGAGCTAGGTTCCAGAAAAACTCTTTAGATATAGAGCACCCGAAAGAGGCGACCAAGACTAGATAGAAATTTATGGGTACACTTTTACTGCTGGCTTGTATGCGCTGTCCAGACATAAAGAGCTTTTGATGACCAGAGAAGAAGGTATGATCTGAGTTTGATTTTGTTTTGTTTGTTGAGATGATTTTATGTGGAAGAAGCGAATTAGCAGAAAGATAATGGGTAGACAAAGAGTTTGGCTTTTTCTTTAGAGAAAGAAATAATTTTGTCCTTTCGTATATCTTGCATAAAACCCATTAGCCGTCGGGGTCTAAAAATGTTTTGCGTACTATGTTGTAATACGCTAAATGAAAAAAAAAAGCCACCAGTAAAAAACATTTATTTTTAAAAATGTTTTTAAAACGAATAGGAACCAATATTTCTAGCTTAAATAAATAGCAAACTTTTTATATATAATCACAAAATCAGCAATTTTTCTTCAATAAATATCTAATAAAACGTGTTCAATCCCTTGTCTCACACGCTTTTCCGATAACTGCACCCTTTCTAAATGGCAATATATCAAAGCAAAGTGACACTAAAAGAGTGAACATCAGGCCCTTAATATATCACAGTGGAATGTTTGATTTGTATCAGTATGTGATAACCAGAAATTAATGAAAGTCAATAGTCAGAGCAGTCATTCCTTTAAGGTAAAATATTGGACCTCTCACTTTTCAAATTTATACCCTTTTAGGTAATCAGTTTTATTGATTTTTTCCAGCGGATTTTTATGTTAGGAGGTGTGAATAATGGTAAAGTGCAATAAAATATCGATGTTACTTATGTTACAAGCATATATAGTACGGCAGTGGTGTGAAAAATTATCGACTTAACAATAAGGACACAAATTTACAATTTTTAAATTATTTTTATTTTAAAAATATAATGTCCTTTTTATTTAACACACTGGGCCTGAAGATGACCGGCAAGAAAGGTTTTTAGTTTGGGTAAGAGTTAAAAGTCGAAGGGTGCAAAATCGGGGACATAGGGGGGTGAAACGACACCTCATAGTTCAGATTTTTCCATTGGCAAAACACGTTTATATGCAGGTGCAATATTCAGATAACAAATTTCCTTTTTCTTTAAACCTGAATTTTTCATTCAGCTAAACTAACGGATTAAAATAGTATTTACCCTCTTTATTTTTACTCTGTTAGGGTTTTCAAATAATAAAATGCGTTTAACAGCCCAAAAAACATATGCCATAACTTACCCTCTGAAAAAATGTACTATTTTTTTTAGGTGCTGGACAGCTTCTGTCCAATGTTTGGACTGCTATATAGATTAAGGAGTGTAATAATAAATAGAAATTTTATTCCTGGTTATAAATCATTAAAAATAGTCATTCTTATGCTTATTAAATTGTTTCAAACACTGTTCAGAAATTTCCATATGAATTCGTATTTGAATGGAGCTGAAACTGGCGGCCGGCTCTACAGTAGTAAATTTCAGGGTTTCTACTGGATTCTGTTTTCCAGCAATGTCCAAAAATTCTAAAACTAAAGGCAAATCTTCTAAAGGACCTTAGAAAGGAACTCCCATATGAATTAAAGGGAGCAAAATTTAAACGTTATTTATTGGAAAAATTCAAAAATTTTATATTTCGACGAATTTTTTAATTTCAGCAAAGTACTAAAACTTGTAGAATTTGATAAAAAATATCAAAACTTCAGGGTTTCTACTGGATTCTGAGTTCCAGCAATGTCCAAAAATTCTATAACTTTAGGCAAATCTTCTGAAGAACCTTAGGAAGGATCTCCCATATGGAATATCAAAATTAAACCTTATTTATTAGAAAAATTTAAAAATTTGATATTTTGGCGAATTTGTTAATTCCAGCAATGTCCAAAAATTCTATAACTCTAGGCCAATCTTCTGAAGGACCTTAGGAGGAATCTCCTATACGACTTAAAAGGTAGCAAAACTTAAGGGCCCTTAACCTTGCGTTTCGGCCCTGCGCAGTTACGAAGGATCTCCCATATGGATTAAAGGAAGCAAAATGTTAGAGTATCAAAATTTAACGTTATTTAATAAAAAAATATAAATTTCATATTTCGGCGAATTTCTTAATTCCAGCAATGTTCAAAAATTCTATAACTCTAGGCGAATCTTCTGAAGGACCTTAGGAAGGATCTTGCATACGAATTAAGGGGAAGCAAACTGTCCTGTGGGTCAAACTGGAACCAAAAACAGAATCGACTTCAACAGCTCGCCACAGTCCATCTGACGATTCAGAAGTTTAAACAGAAAAATAAGTCAAGCATCGTGACGCCTTGTCTCAATGCTCATTACTTACCAGAGTTTTAATCATTTCTTAGAGCTAGGTTCCAGAAAAACTCTTTAGATATAGAGCACCCGAAAGAGGCGACCAAGACTAGATAGAAATTAATGGGCACACTTTTTAAAAACGACTGCTGGCTTGTATGCTGTCTGGACCAAAAGAGTTTTTGATGACCAGAGAAGAAGGTATGATCTGAGTTTGATTTTGTTTTGTTTGTTGAGATGATTTTATGTGGAAGAAGCGAATTAGCAGAAAGATAATGGGTAGAATTGTTTAGCAAAGAGTTTGGCTTTTTCTTTAGAGAAAGAAATAATTTTGTCCTTAAGGAAAACAAATGAAGAAGAAGTTTTGACTAAATCACTTCGTATATCTTGCATAAAACCCATTAGCCGTCGGGGTCTAAAAATGTTTTGCGTACTATGTTGTAATACGCTAAATGAAAAAAAAAGCCACCAGTAAAAAACATTTATTTTTAAAAATGTTGCCCTTTACATTGCGTTTTGGCCCTGCGCAGTTTGGCTTTGCTGCTGGACGCTGGACGCCAGCTTCATCGTATTTGACCAGCCGAGCGTTAAGAATCGTGGCACCCATCTTGGTCAAAGTTTTTGTGCAAGATATATCCAACACGTTTTTTTAAAATGCCTATGGCTTCGGAAACTTCATTTTTCTTAACCCTTCGGTCGTCTAATACCATCCATATTAAATACTGTTTGAATAGTTTCTGAAGTTGCTCCACTTTTTGACCTTTTTTAAAGAGGCGTATCTTTGATGCTGGTACGACCACGTTTAAACTTAGCAACGAAAAGTTTTGAATATCGACAATAAGTAAATAATAATGTTGCGGGTATTATTTATTTAAAGAGATTTATGCAAGACCATACATTTTCTTGATATAAAGAAAATATAATTTACCTTTGTTAGGGCAAAAATTCTACAAAGCAGGATCTCTAGTATTTTCTCAGAAAATATTGTAACATTTTGATCCACTGTGCAATAAACGTCTAAACACTTTATATTAAAATGTCACCCTGCAAACTGTCTACATACAAATAAGAATATTAATAATGGGAATGCAGTTATTTTAAATCAATCGGGTAATGGCTATGATTTGTGAACCAATGGCAACTTGGCCAAAGACCTACACTAAAATAAATAATTTAAATAATATTTCATGCCAACTTAAAACACAATTTTCTACCTACGTTTTTTAGCAATGTGATGTCGCAGGTTGAGTTTATGTTGGTTCGAACAAAATGTCTTATACTCTTACGTGATGCGAATTCTAGTTTGTTATATTTTACGAAATTAATTTGCGTTTACTTATATTATTGGTAAAATTTTATAAAATATAAATAAGGAAACTGGCAACCAATTTTAGAAAACACTCGCTTTAAAAATAAACCCATCTCCAAAATCCCCAAATTTATTTTCATTTGCCGCTAAAGCAATATACCTCCTAAGGTGTAAAGAAGTTATTAGAACATTTAGGTTGATATATTAGAACAGCACAAGGACCCATTTGTTAAGAGAGTTTATTCGCTTTTACCAATTTTAACTATGTTTCTACTTTATTTAGGATAATTTAATAACACATTACGCCTACAAAGATAACTACAAACGTTCCTAAGTTTTTTTTGTAAAAATTAAATTAAAATTTGATATGAACAAAGCAGCAATTTGCAAACACTGTTAACTGCGCATGTGCAGCTGTTAAATAACAAAAGAACTTTTAGCATAAGACACGTTAATATTTTCAAAGTCTATAGTCTTAGGACTAAAGTGGGAAGTTTATGGTCTATCTGTACGGATTGTAAAGAAAGGCATGACAGTGGCACTCTGTGTTTCTACTATCGCCAGCGAAACTATGGATGTAATTAGTCATGGAAGAGAGATTGTTGATGTAAAGAAGAAAAAGAGTTCATGCCAGTACTAAGTTTTGGGATACTCCTGCATTATTTTAATAAAACCAGAAGAGTGACTATCTGCATCAAAAGAACAAAGTTTAGGTGGAAAACTGTAGGAAGGAAGTTTGGTGGGTGCGCATTATGCCAGATTTGGTCAAAAATCTTAGATACAATTCGTCTTTAAAAGTTAGTACAAAAGTTTTGACCAAAAGGATTTTTTACCGTTATTAGAACGAGGGAGAACATTTATTTTTATGCAATTGTTAAAACAATCTGATATGATTATCATTAGAATTTATAAATTGCTATCTATAATAATATATTTCTATAATTAGGTGGTATGACAATTATGTGTTAATCGTAATAAGAGTGTTCTGTAAATGTCTTTATTTTTTTATCTGTTTTATGATAGATAGATGAATTGATTGCCTTTGTTATTTTAGAATATTTTTACGTCATAATTGTACGTTGTGAGCATTTATTAAACCCGACAATTATAGTTTTATAAAACGTGTATCTGAAAAAAAATAAAAAAAGGCTTTTTAGTACAATAAACACCGCCTATATGTTTTCGTAACTAAAATTAACGCAAACGTTTGTGAAACTTCTAGAAGCCTTTGTTATTATTCATATTTCGTTAACTTTACAAGTTGTGTAAAATAACTAAAATATTTAAATTAATGTTGGTAATGGTAATATTCGTGAAAACTTCTATTATTTGCTGTTCTTACTATTAATAACTACATTGTGTGGCGTGTATTTAAATAACAGGGTATACACACAAACAATATATTTTATGTAAATGGTTATAAAAGTACCGTTTCTCCCTTAAATTTAAATAAAAAACTACCTTCGTAATAAGAATAGCACTGTTTAAAATTTAAAAGTATTTTAATTGAAAGAAACATAAAAAAGTAAAATCCAATGTATGTTTTTGACATTTTTCCCCTATTCACCCTCTAAGTCTGCACTTGTGCCATCATAATGCCTTTTTATAGAATGTTTTCAAATGGGCACAAAGCTACTCATGCACAGGCACTGCCACATTATCATCCTCTTGAAATTTTAGCAGTCTAAGGAGATGAAAATCACGTGGTGATAAATCCGAAATAAAAGATGGATACGGAAGAACTTCCAAATACATTTTTCCGAAAACATTTATAGTCGATTGAACAGTATAAGGTCAGGCGATAAAGTGAAGTAAAATAACACTCTTGATTAAAGTTTGTCCTTTTTGAACAAAAGTAACATTTTACCTTTTGAGTGAGCAAGTCAAAATAGTAAGGGGCGTTATTCTATTACAAAAAAGGTAAGAGAACAGCCTCGCTGCCCCAAAAGACAGTTACCGGCTAAAGACAAAACTTTTTTTTAGTTTTGGAGAATTTGAGTGGCGCCACTTGATCTTTTTGATTTTGGAATCTTCTGGATACCCCGTTGTACACATATTAAGACAAAATTGCGGCTAACGTAATTCGTCTGGATCTGAGAACAAAAATTCCGGGTCTTATTTAAATCCCTTTCGTATTTAAATAGACTGGCCTTGACACAGTGCTCTAAATCATTACGGAGGAACCACAACAAATCGGTTAAAGTTACAGTGGAAGGGAAACAACGTGTTTAACCTTATTGGAAAAATCTAATCTAGTACTTAAATGTTTACAAGAATGGTTTAAGTTTTAAAAACTGGTTATTACGAAAACTAAAAAAAAAAGTTTTTTTTTACTCACGTCAGTTGACGTAACAAGTGCGGAAATACTATATAATTTGTTTAGTGGGCCAAATTTATATATAAAAATTTGTAAACGAAGGACTTCCTTATTAATCTCCTAGAATTAAAATTTGTTGACAGCTCACCCCGACTATCTTCGACTGTGGGTAATAAAAAATAAACAAGCGCTGATCTATTTATATATATCATTAATCAAAGGCCTCCTTTTCCAGTATTTTACACTATTAAAATTTTACCGAGACTATTCGACGCTACTAGGTTGGTACTATAAATATATCAGTTTGTGTAGTTAGGGTTAACACATTTATTCTCGCGGACAGAAAGTTTATTTACAACCAAAATTGAGAATGTAGAATTTATTGTGAAGTAAATATAAATAATGAAAGTATAATTGTTTTGGTTAGAAAATAAATTTATTGAGGTTCTATCCCTAATACAATTTTTCTAAAATTAGACATTGTATCCTATTATTATTATTATATTACTTTAAGTAGGCTTTAGACGGTCCTTTTTCGTCAGCTGGAGAGTTGAATGGAGCAAATTGTGTTATTATTTCGGTTCCGTTATTAGAAAATTGTGCACTAGGTTTTACAAAACACTGAGCTGACATTTTTTTAAGTGATGCTTCCTTGAAAGCTGCTCGCCTTGGAACTCTCACATGGATTTCAAGTCTAATTCTATTCCATTTCTGATGTGAAAATCCAGTAGAGTATTGAAATACACTTCCACGGCTATTATTACCTCTTCGTTGGATAAAAATCGATTTCTACGTATGCATAGTCAAAAGTCAATGGTTTGGATGTTGCAACAATTGGTATTTTAATTCGCTGATTTTTTAAATAGTTTTTTGAGCTTTGTGAGAGGGTGCGTTGTCTTGATTAACATTGATTTTTTGACATCTGTAAGCCAGATGTTTTTATACGAATTTTTGCATTTAGCTGATCTAGAAATATTGCCAACACTGCCTAATCAAAACCCCCTAGAGCTTCTACTAAATTTATCCCTGTTAATCGACCATCTTCCAAACGTTTTTCCATCATACAAATGAGCTGATAGATCTACATAAAAGCTTACATGTGTTAATAAAAAGGTACTGCCATTTCTAGAAAAATAAAACGACGAACCTAACAGCGCCATTTCTTATCGAACGACAACACCTATTAAACAGCCAGATAGAGGAAAAAATCTAAGAGCAAAAATTTTAAAGGCTTCTGAAACTAATTTTGTTATGTCATTTATTCGATTTGAATCTATAGAATTCTGCTAACTTTGCGCCACTATTGACAAGCTAGATAACATAAGATAAACAGAGGCTGGAGTTTCGGACACACTGTATACGTGCCCCTATGAAAATTACCTGTCAGCCTAAAATAAGGCAACGTCTGAACATGTCAACAACAACCCAATGCCCTAACTTCCGTTTTCATATCCACGCCTTACTATTCCATTAATTAATTCTGTCAGTGAATTAAGTATATTCCTAATGTTGTACTTTAGGAAAATGCCCTTAAGAATAAATAAGGGCGCTTAGGGGTATGATAGTTTAATGTATTCCCATAGCATTAGGGCTTCCATTGGCGTGCAGGTGATGGTTTATATATTTTTTTAAAAATATCGTAAAATAATTACCGCCTTTAAAGACAAATATTGTTAATATTATAGTTTAGATAAAGTTCATAGATTTAATGGAAAGGCTTTGCAAAATGAAAATATCTTCATAGCTTTTTGACCATTTTAGACAATAGGACCTTGCTAAGAAAGAAAAAAAGTTAAAACCACAAAGTCTACAGTGTCTTTTTTATATTTATTACAGCCCACAAGTGCTTATATGAAACCTATGTACTAGGTACCGTGGGTACTGAGTTTTTTAGATCTTTAACACATTTTATTCCCCAGATCCGTAATAATCTTATATAGTGCCAGTTGTGGTGAAAGTCAAGTGAAATAAAATACAGTTTAATAATATGGAACTTAAATATTTGGAGGTTTAAAGGAAAAAGAAAGTCCTCTGCAGGTCACAGGTTCTGAAAGCTAGAGCGTCTTTAGTTGTGCTGCTACTGGCTTTCCGTATTGCCCTACTGTAAGCTGCTTGGAAAGAAATTATATTAACTATTTTCTCGATGCAAACGCCGTACTAATAGGGCAAACTCTTTATTTGAATTGAATTAAGAATGCTTAGAGTTGTGGGAGACGCTATTTCCAAAACATGAGAACAAGCATCTGATTTGGGATACAAACAGAGTATATGGGTTAGAAGGGGTGAAATGCTTTCTGGTTTGGAGGAGAAATCCAATCTCTTTGGAAGCTGCTGCATGTGTGCCAGTTGGAACACCAACGAGGTTAAATGACCCTTTGCGCTGCAGAACTCTAAGTGAAGGATAAGTATTGGCAGACTTTTTTTGCGACAGTGCACAAGCTTTTGATTTGGAAGCATTATACTTGCGTAAGTTTTGGATGACTTAATCCAATAATAATTAAAGATCATGTAAAAGAGATATCTGCATTATCCTGCGTTGTTTTTAAAATCAGGCTTAGAGACTAGCTTGAAAAACTGAATATTAAATTGAAGGGTACTATCGTGTGCCAGGACTGACCTCAGGGTACCCCAACATTAAGTTCGTGAAAAGTAAAAGAATGACCATATACAATAACTATATACGTCAATTGGAAAGACAACTGGAAAGCTAAAAACAAAGTTTAGAAAAAAGACTGTAAAAAAAATTACCAAGAAACTAAAAGACTTGTTCCAGTTATGTGAGATAATTAAAAGAAGATCTGTTGTGGATCTTTTGTGACGGAATTTATTATTTACGTATATTTTTGTGTTTTTCCAAGCACTTTTAAATTTGGAAACTAATGACTTTTTTAATAATATCTTTCAAACAACTGCGGAAAAAGTATAAGTGTACAATTTAAAAACTTTCTTTTTAATATGATTGCTTAGCTATTAAATTAAACTATAGTTGTAAATAGTTTAAAAATACCGACAACGTAATTTTTGACAAGATTTTAATTAAAAAAATATTTTTAACATAAAAAAGCTTGCACCTTTTTAGTTTGTACTACGCCCCTGAACATCGGAGTAAAGTGGCATCTTCAGTAATGTAGAAAGTAGCAAAAGGGAATATGATAGATTTATGGAGTTTTACAAATAATCTCGTCATGATTTTGGACAGGAAAAATAATGGGGTGTTTAATAAAAGAGTGCATATAATGCATATAAAAATGCATTTATGTTAGCTCGCAGTTCATAAATAAATATGAAATGGTATTTTTAGTGAGTCTGCTCAGATGGTGCTAAAGCTGCACACAGTAAATATACATTATGTACTTAGTCGACAGCACTAAACTAGTTTTAATGAAACTGGTGACGATTTAAATATATTTACACAAAAACGGCTTAACACTGAATCCAACGTGTATTTCTCTATATTTCGTATTCGCGACCTTTTAACAGCCTAAAAGTAACCTGTTAATGGTTAAAGTAAACCGTTTCGTCACATGGTTCCTTGTTGCAATTTCGCTGTATTGCGTTTGTGGACTGTTTTCGCTTAGTGGTTCTTTTGTCGCCTGTTGGCGTTCGCCGCGTAGGAGCACGAAGAGGAACATCGTTTAAGTGTGTTAGTTGTATATAACAATAACAATTTATCTTTTTTTATATAGTGCTTTTAATATATTATTGAGTTTTTAAGAGATTTTTTTCTAGTTATTTTAAAATATTGTCAACAATGCAACATGAATATTCTTTCCATTAGTTTAAAATTATTTCTATTTAAAAAGATATATTTATTAGCCATGCATCTTTAATTGTTTATTTTCAATATGAATTCCTATACACTTATTGATATTATTCCGACTTATGTCAAACTACTGTTAGACTCTGAGGAGTGTGGTGTAAGTTCAACAATCTGCAACCTAGGATGTTCCATAGATGCTCGATCGTAGAGAGATGAAGCAATCTTGAGAGCCATGATAAGCGATGGCATTGAATATGTCTCTCCATATTAAATTGTAAATTACATCTTTTACTACACCATTTTTTATCATTGCTCGATCATCATGCATACCCAAACAAAAGCGAGATTCATCACCAGAGATCACCTGGTTCCATTCCTGATCCCACAGAAGTCTGGCTCCGTACTATTTTAGTTGGTTGCATTATTGCTTAGGAGTGAATGACATTTTAGTCTACTTAGTTACATCCAGAATTGGTTTGTTTAGCCTATAGTCACACACTATTAAATCTTATTTTTTACTGGTATGTGATTGGCTACAAAAAAGGTGAGAGTTTATAAAAGTAACGTCAATATTTCTTCCGAATTTCGATATCACCAATATTTTGACAATCTAGATCTAGATATTTTTATCCAGCAACTGGATCTATTAGGAATATTTTTTAACTATTTAACAGTTTGTGTGAAATGAGCCGTTTTGCCAGAAAAAAAGTCAATTAAGTGTGAACCTCAGTTTACTGTAATAATTAAATAATGAGTAAAAATTGTAAGTTTTTACCCGAAAAAAGTTAATACAAAGGAGATATTAAACTGTGCCCATTTTGCGGAATAAACATGTTAACACTCTTTAAAAGTTTAAATTAGCGTGTATTGCCTGTATCTACTGTTTTAGGATTATTAAAAAGATAAAAGAGGATTATTAAGTGCAGTGGCGTATATTGACCACAAAAGCTGGGGGACACCAACTGTTTAATTAAAAAATTGAATAATGTATAATACGTGCCCCCCGCCCCAAAGCATACGCTACTGATTAAGTGTGTTTTGCAAAAAGGAGGGTATATTACACCCCGTCACATAATAATTAACCCTTTTGTCAATCTCACCCAGTTGGTAATAATTTTGTTTTCTGCAAATTTTAAATATTGTAAAAACTTCTTAACAATGTGTTAAATTTTATGTTGCTAAAGATGATACCTTTACAAGAAAGAAAAACTTTTTATTTCCCTTAAATCCCCTAAGAATTACGCGTTAAAATTTATAGCAAGAATTTTTTAAAAATTAATAGATTCTGGCAGAAGTATCCGAGTTTTTATGTCTACCTTATTATGCCATAAATCCGTTCTATGCAATAAATTTAAGTATAAATCACGTCAGAAAGTGTGGTTTTATTTCATACGAAGTCATCTTGGTTTTATTTTCCAACCACATGTGGTGATCTTTGTATAAACTTAACTAGAACGTAATGCATTAGTATCATTTAGACACTTTACCAAAACATTTGACAAAACGTATATTTTATAATTAAGGCCAATAATCCCATTTTTACTTTCAACACATGACCTGAATAAACTATAATACATACTATACCAACAATAAGTGCTTGCGTAAGAAAACAAACAATTATTTTTGTCTTAGAAAAATTTGAAATTTCCATTAAAAAAAAATACTAAACTTATTATATAAGAACTTGCAAAAACAACTTTTATTTTTAAAATTTTTACACTTAAAAGCCTATAGTACATCTTTAATAGACAACTTTCAGAATTTTAATAAAACGAATCCCTGCCGGCAGCATGTTTCACCTAAGGAAATTTGAAGGTTTATGAAAGCCCCATACTATGGCCTAATCAATCAAAAAATGTCCGGCCCACTATAAAAATAACTGTCATTAAGGGGCCCTCATGATTCTGCGCAGTAACAAAATTCCACGAAATTTTGTAATGTGTCGCCTACATAAACACTAATAAATCAGGGTCTAGGTAGGCAACATATTATACTTTTGACAGAGCCGGAGTCCCGTTTTCGTGTGAGACGGCGCGGCGCGTGTGAAATCATACGCGCCGCGCCGTGCTAATTTCGATTGCTTTGCCTTGTGTGATTTTATTTTGTGGTAGAAGAAGTTTTTTGAATTAATAAAAACCTTTTTATTTTAGTGATTAGTATTTATTAAATTGTGAATATAATTTTGTGCCTATTGTTTGTTGCTTATAGTATTGTAACGTCATCCTTCCAGCTTTTACCTAAATTAATGCTAAGGTACCCCAGGGCACTAACTATGTTTCTTTTTACATCCACGATCTCTCTTTCACAATGAATCTTATAATTAGTTTTGCTGGCGATGGCATCCTTCACTCTAATATTCAATTTTTTAAGCCAGCCTATAGGCCCGATTTGAAAAACAAGCTCCGGTCAATGCAAATATCTCTTTTACAAGACTTTAAACTAATCTTAATTGGGGCTTTAAAAATCTTGTCCAGTTTAATGCTCCAAGACACAGTCATGTTCGGTGTAACAAAAAAAGTAATTTAATAATTTTGGCATTACTTTTGAGAACAACCTTAACGCAGCACAAAGACATTACATCCATAGCTGAATCAAAAAAGCTTGGATTCCCCATTCGAGCCAGAAGGTATTTCTCTCCGATCCGCTTTATTTGTGTACTCTGTATATATTCCAAATCAGACCATCTTTAGAATATTGTTCTTAGGTTTGGGGAATGGCGTTTCCTACAACTCTTATCATTCTTGATTCCATAAAAAAAAACTGTTCGCCCTATTAATGATACCACATTACAGAAAAGCTTCCTTCTCTAACCCCCCGATGGGCTGTAGGGGATATGTCGCACTTTTATAGGTATTTTTACGGCTTCTGCTCCGAGAAGTTGGCAAGTGTAATTTCTCGGACAGCTCCCAACAGAGCAACAGGTAGTGCCGCTTTTATGCATCCTTTTACAGTCCAACTTAAGAAGCTTCGAACTTTCCACTTTCTTCGTTCTGTCATCCCCAACGTGTCCAGACTGAAATCTGCTACTCGCAGAAGTTTTTCCTTTTCTAAATTTCCAATTATTTAAGTCTTGTGTAAATAAACTCCTTTTACCACACTTAAGACACCCACGGTACGTAATAATTGAAACCTCAGCCTTAGTGGACTGTCCCGATATTTAAAAATAAAAAAAAATAATGCTTACGTAAAAAACTCTATACCTCTCGCTAATTTTGTTTATGTTACCTGCATGAGGTGACACTAGGTGGGTAGGTTTAAAGTGAGTGGACTTTTTACGCCCTCCACTGCGACCGCTCGGTCTATTGTGGCTCAAACCTTTTTATATTTCTCCCAATAGGATCGGACTTCTTATGAATCCAATAGCAGATTGGGAGAAAGTTCTTACATCTTCTCTTACTCGTGTCGCTACCGGACACGAGCACAATGTGTCTGATGTGTTCTGGTGTCCCTGTCTCCGGGAGAGTATGACGAGCAGACGCTTAGATCCATCATGCCCTCCTCTTCCGGTCTAGTGACGTGGGTAGCTACCAGGTCCTTGTTACAGGAACCAGATGTTCTTTCTGAGGCCACATCTCCGGCCTTATCCTATGAAAACGGTCCTATCCGCTTTCTGTTTAAAGCCAGGGAACCCTTTTTCCTATAAAGGCGGTTCTATCCGCCTTCTGTTTGGATTCAGGGAACCCTTCCTAATCACCTGTTTGTTCGGGATGGATTAGTCCTTCTCCGTGAACCAGGCGCCGGTGACTTCAGGAGCACCTTACGAAACGGATTCACCCGTTTCGGTCGGCGCACCTTTGTCTGCTTGTGACCTTGAGTGGCACCTTTGTCACTTTTTTCCTATGAAAGTGGTTCTGTCCGCTTTCTGTGGAGCTAGTAAAGTAATAGTCCACCAAGGCAGAGCCCCGCATTACCGCAGTAAGGCTAGATACTCTGAGAGGTCGCCCTGTATCTCAGAGGGACCGTTGGAGACACGTGTTTAAGGCACAGGATGTCATTCACTCACACCTTAAGTTAAAGCCTTGTGTTCATCTTAGCTTCGGATCCCATTCCATACGCTAGCCAAAAGAATTGCCGATAACCAGCAACTCTAGCGCATGTTCCAAAAGACCCTACTGGGCCCAACCACATCGACGATGTGTGAACACAGCGGTTGGGGAGGTGACACTATATATTGTACCTTTATCCAAATTATAAATTTATAAAATATTGTATGAGCCTAAAACACAAACAACCAGTCTAAATAATGGTAAGCTTTTACTTTTCTTGACTCTCGCCGATTTCGATGATTACAAATCTAAAGTAAGTTTTTTTCGACAACGTTTTATTTTCCAGATATCGATCCTTAAATATGATAATTAAATTAAACTCATTTACACTATCTTGCCCTTCCTTTATCACAAAATTGGTGATAAGTACACGAAACAATCATACAATGTGGAAAATTTATTTAAAAAAAATCGTGCTTTTATTTATTTTATCAAGGTTTTTGGTAAAAATACAGAACTCCCAAAAATATCGACCATCTAAATAGAGTGGGGCCATTAATTTTTTCCATATTAAATCAGATAATATTAAATCCAATATTACACAATAATTTTAAATATTTTATAATAGTTTTGTTTAATAACAAACAATGTTGTGCAAAAAAACAGCGCAAGTATAGTTAGTTTGAATTTCACATTTGATGATGTCAACTTTATATATGGTAATAAAGAATTATGGAAGTCCGGACCTGACCTACTGTTCATTGCGCAAATTTCGCGGAGCCTTTTCCCCTATTCGCGCTGCCCTGCACGCGTAGACAATTTTGTTCTACAGCATTGGCCTGTAAAGGTATGCATGAGAAAAGCGCTTTGTGTTGTCCTCTTGGAAGCTGTTAGAAGAGGAAGCATACTGATTAATGAATAAAAAAAGCTTTCTTGAGTTTGGGGTTAGTAATAATTTTAATTACTGGATTTTACCCCTAAGTTAATGGTAGTTTACACCTACGCATATGACGAAATTCTAAAGAAACTGTTCCTTGAAAATACCAATTAAGTTGGCCAGTTGTATAATAGGTTTTGTCGTTCGATATAGGATGGCGCTACTTGGTTAGATGCTTAATTTTTCTAAAAATGGTAGTACTTTTTGAGAAACACATGTTAAGTTTCATGTAGATTTATCAACGCGTTTGTATATTTTCAGCTGTTTAAAGTTGACGCGTCACAGTATTTTTTACGATGGAAAAAGTTAAATATTGTTATTCTTATTTTAGGAAGGTGTAAACATAACAAATTCATGGCCAATTGTTACAAGGGTATTAAGACTCTTTAGCTTTAATTAAATCAAAAGTTCTGTAGACGATCCACGTAAAGGACGCCTAAAAATGCAAGATTATCAGAAATTGTTGAAAAAATTTAAGTTATGGTTTTGGAGAATGATCGATTAACTTTAAGGAATTTGAAAAAACCGCAGGGATCTCATTGTACATTGTGAGGAATACTTTGGCTGAAATTTTGTATTTTAGAAGCTAGGTACCGCATTCGCTAACAATTCAACAAAAACACATACGACTTTCTCAGCAACATCATAATAACCTTTCGAACCAGCTGGATGTAATAATCGTTTCTTATCAAGACAATGCACCCTTTCACACAGCTCAACAAACAGTCGCGACAATCAGTAAGTTAGAGTTCGAATGGTTGCAACATTCACTTTATTCGCCAGATTTAACTCCCTTTGACTTTCTCGTTCTCAAAAAAAATCATACGTGGAAAACGATAGGATGATAGCAGCCGTGGTAGCGTATTTTGACTGTCTTTCGGATTTTTATGAAATCTAAAAATAAAAAGATCACTAAAACAAGTGTAATAAAGTTCAGGGAAAATATATTGAATAATAAAATGTATTTTAAAGCATAAAATCGAATGACAAAACTTATTAAACCACTTAATATAGTCTTTCCTTTTCACTTTTTTGCTTTATTTTGCAGTTTAAAGCAAATGAAAAAAATAAGTGTCAGTAATCTAAAATAATTCAACTAATAATATTTAAATAAATTATTCAAACCTTTGAAAGATAAATTCAATGAAAATTGAGTAATCAACTTTTTAAACGCCCTTTTCTACCTAATTACAATTTCAAGGAAATATTTTCGTCACATAATTAGACCCAAGAACATTTTGTTAGGCGAAAAGATTAAAAAAAAGAGTCAATTAGGGTATTGGAAAATTGATTTTCCCCGCTGCATGATAAAATATTTCTCTCGACTTCGAGGTAAAATATATACCTTCTCAATTTAATGTTGTCTTTACAGTAGTAAAATAGCAAAGCAGAAACAAACATTGACATAATCTTGCATTAATAATGAGAATAAATAAATAACTTATTTTGAGTGCAGAAATCATTTGAAAATTAAAATACAAAGAAGATTAAAAATAAATGAAAATAAACATTCACCGCAACTCCTTTAGATAAAATCGTTCTCTAAAATATTTATTTTATTCTCATATTCTGAACTCAAAATTTTGGAAAATAGTAAGTTGTTCAATAAACTTCTTTGTTGGTCAATAAGAGATGGCGCTATTAGATTTTTTTTTTATTAAAATTATTAAATTAAAACGTAATCAGATAAGTCTTAAAGACGATCCACGGTAGAGGACGTCTAAAAATTGCTTTAACATCAGAAATTGTACAAAAATACAGGATATTATTTTCGAATATTGTCGATTAACCAAAGAACATTTAGTAAAAGCCCTAGAATTTTTGCAATATCCACCCTATTTGCCAAATTTAGCTTTTTATGATTTCTGGCTGTGTAAGCTCATTTCAACAGTCTCCTGATTCTGAGAGATAATTCGATATATATTTTTTTAATTTTAACTAAACGATTTTATGACATTCTTTAAAGTTATAATAAATTAACAATTCTCAATCTATATAATGTCGTTTTTTGATTCTCCCTCTTGAATAACTTTAAAATAGGGAACCAATTGTCCTCTTTACAAATTGTAAACCCAATATTCAAGAATTGCAAAATAGTAAATGTTTTAAACATTTTAGTAAATGTTGATTGGTTTGTCATGAAATACTCCCTTGATTGTTTTTAAAATATACCATTATGTTTTCATTCCATTTACACTGAATAAACCTATATACGAATAGTTGTGGAGACGCTAAATTCAAATGGTTGCTTGTTTTTACTCATTTTATACACGCTTAAAGTAATAATTGTTTGTTTCTTTTTTATTTTTATTTTTTTATAAATTATTAACCTCTAATGGATTTTTACTTTCATTACATCAGCACGTATAAATATGTTTTTTGGATTAATTTAAACATTTAAATATCTGATGTCTTCGATTGTAAGCCATACTACTAAATATTTAAAGGTCATTATTTTCCGAGATATATGTCAAAAAGTACTAATTTGAATCAAAAAGCAATATATGCAGCCCATGGTATTTTAAGACAAAAATTTTAAGAATTTAAAAATTCTATATGCGAGAAACTAAATTTTAAAACAAAATTTTATTACTCTTGTTAAAGACCCGGGGTTATTTAATTTTAATTTTTGTGAAGTGGCTCTGGGGGCTTTTGATAGACGATAATTTTAAGCCATAAAAATATCAAATAATTAGAATCAGTTTGGTCTCGAGACACAGATGGTTATTTAATTTTAATTTGAAGTGGCAATGGAAAGTTTTGATAGACGATATTTTAGCTATAAAAATATCAAATAATTAGAATCAGTTTGGTTCTCGAAAGGCGACAGTGATTTGAATATAAGGGCAAGGAAAATAAAAATATTTTATGTCTATATTAGGCCACAAAAAAATAATAATATTTTTTGATCCCTGAAACGATAAATTTGTTTAAATTGGTGTAATGAATGATACATAAAAGCAGTTTCCGTTTAATCCCATTTAAAAATTTAACGATAGAATCATGTTTTCTGATTAAAATATTCTACTTGTTTTGAACTCCCACTTAGCAAGTTCTGTGAAATAATAAAGGGACGTTACTTAAGAGGAAGATCTTAAATACACTGCTCAAAAAAATTAACGGAACACCTCTTAGTCCATTTGTAACTTTTAGTGCGTTATTTACAGTCAGATCAAGCTTACATATTTCAAGAGACACACATTTTCTCACAATAAATCAAAGAATGTGTCAATGATTAATCATTTATTCCAGAAAAACTACAAATTAAAAGGTACAAAAAACAAAGGGAAAAACCTACAGTTTTTTATGGTTACTGTGGGTCTATTTGATTGTTATGGTGTTTAGTATCGCGTATGTCCTCCAGCAGCGCAAATTAATTCTTGGCTCTCCTTGGCATACTTCGAACAAGCCAACGAATATCTTCCTGTGGTATACTCTCCCATTCTTCAACTAGGGCTTCTGCTAATTGTTGAAGAGTTTGTGGTGTATTTTGACGCCGACGAATACGTCTGTCCAGCATGTCCCATAGATGTTCAATAGGATTGAGGTCAGGGCTTAACGCTGGCCAAATTATTCTTCGAATTTCATGCTCACGCAGAAAATCCATAGTAGCATTATCTTGCATGAAGAGAAATTCAGAACCAATACCATATGCAGCAGGAACGACATGATCTGAAAGAACCATATCAACATATCTGGCAGCTGTAAGGGTTTCCGGTATCACTACAAGGTCCGTTTTTTCTTTCAAACTTATTCCACCCCAGACCATTACCGAACCATCCCCAAATCTGGATACTTCTTGCACAGTGGCAGTAGAGTAACGTTCATTGTGACGTCTGTACACGCGTACCCAACCGTCACAACGGGTTAGACGGAATCTTGATTTATCTGTGAAAAGTACAGGTCTCCAATGTCTAAGCTGCCATTGCAAATGATCGCGAGCAAAGTTTAATCGATTAGTTTTATGAGCTCCAGTTAAAACAGGTTTTCGTACCGATCTCCTTGGTTTTAAATCAGCCCCTCGTAATCTGTTTCTAACTGTCTGATCAGAAATGGTTACCTGATGAGCCGCCCTAAGTGCATTTTGGAGGTCTTTTGCAGTAGATGTTCGTCTACGTAAAGCAGACAATACTAAATAACGGTCTGCAATTCGTGTGGTTTTCCCCTTCCGACCTTGTCCTGCTAATCGTTTGTATTCTCCAGTCGCCCTATAGCGATCATACACACGCTTGATGACTGAAGGACTGCGATTGAAATTTCTTGCGACTTGTCGGATTTTAACACCATTTTCAATTAACGCTACAATACGGGCTACTTTTATCTCGCTAAGATCTCTCATTTTGACAGGCAATAAATTCAACAATATCAAACTGTCATACCGTTTTCTAGTAGAACTGTCGAAGCCTACTGAAGTATAAAATCTAAATGTAGATATTATCACGATCACTTTATTTTTTGTACTGGGTTTAAAATCATAAATTTACTTTAAGTGGCGAGCACAAATATGGATTAATTATATCACGTAACTAAAATAAAATGTTTATCCATCATAAAAATATCATTTTTACTTCCTTAACACAACAAGCTAATATTTTGCAAGTTTATTAAAAAGTGTTCCGTTAATTTTTTTGAGCAGTGTAGTATAAAAGCTTTACATCCGTAGCTACAAAAATTGCCACAATTTTTTTTTTAAACAAAGGTCTTTAACCCCTTATAGCCCTGTGATGGTCTTAAAGGGCTTATCTTTTCTGTACGTATATTTACAACTTTCATAGGCAAGTAAATTCCTTACGGTCCATTTATAGTCCAAGAGATGGAGCCGAAATTTAGCCGTCATCGGTGATATGGAATTTTTCTATTGGAATGTGTTTATTCCATATCCAGTAGTTACAATCCCTCGCAGTCGAACACCCTAGTGGATACAAGGGGTAGTTATAAGGGGGAAAAGTTGTAATTTTTTTTTCAGGTAAAGACCGTCATCGATGATATGCTTAAAAATATGTATGTGAGTAGGTATTCACAATACCAAACAAACTCCCAAAAGACGGACAGCGTGGGTGGATACAATGGGGGTGGCGGACAGGGATAAAGATTTAGGTAAAAGGCCGTCAACGGTGATATTTCTCCATTGCATTGTGTTCATTTAATGCCAATAATTACAATCCCTCGCAGGCTCACTCCCTAGTGAATACTAGTAATTATAAAGGGTAAAAGCGGCAAATATTTTTTAGGTAAAGGCCGTCATCAAAGATATGCTTAAAAATATGTCGGGTGAGAGGGTATTTAAATAACCAAACCAAATACTCGTGGGTAGATAGCAAGGGGTTGCGGAGAGGGCTATAAATTTTAGTAAAAGACCGTCAACGGTGTATGGTATTTCTTCATTGCAATATGTACATTTAATGCCAGTTATGGTAGTTAAAAATTATGATGATGATAATGAAATTAGGTCAAGTGAGTAGGTATTCACATAACTAAACAAAATCCCTAAAGTGGACACGTGTGTAAATACAGAGAGGGTGGCGGACGTGGCATTTTTCCATTGCAATGTATCTACCGCCTTTTGGGTTTTTGCTTGTGAATGTAAATACATTCTCACCTGACATATTTTCAAGCATTACCTCGATGATGGCCTCTACCTGAAAAAAAAATTGCTGCGTTCACCTCTTTTAACCACCCCTTTATCCAATAGGGTGTCAGCCCGCAAGGAATTCTAACTATTGGTAATAAATTTGCATTGCAATGAAGAAATTTCACATCACTGCTGACGACCTTTTACCCAAATTTTTTCACCTGTTCGCTACCTCTTTTGTATCTACCTATGTGTCCGCCATTTGGGATTGTGTTTTGTAATGTGAATACCTACTTTCCTGACATATTTGAGTAATATACTCATCGATGACGACCTTTACCTAAAAAATATTTGCCACTTTCACCCCTTGTAGCTACCCTCCGTATTCAGTGGGGTGTCCACCTGCAAAGAATTGTAACTATTGGCATTAAATGAACACACTGCAATGGAGAAATGGTATATCACCGCGATGACAGCCTTTTACCCAAATTTTACCCCTGTCCTCCACCCCGTTTGTATCTACGCACGTATCCGCTTTTTGGGATTTTGTTTGGTTACATGAATACCTTCCCATCTGACATATTTTCAAGCATATCAAGGGCCTTTACCTGAAAAAATGTGCCCTTTTCACCCTTTATAACTCCCCCCTGTGTCCACTAGGACGTCAGCCTGCGAGGGATTGCAACTATTGGCATTAAATGAATACATTGCAATTCACATATTTCATATCACCGTTAACGGCCTTTTACTCAAATTTTAATCCCTGTCAGCCACCCCCTTTGTATCTACCCACGAGTCCACCTTTTGGGACTTTGTTTGGTTTGGTGAATACCAACTTACCTAACATATTTTCAAGCTTATCATCGATGCCAGTTTCACCCGCTTAAAACTACCCCTGTATCCATTAGGGTGTTCGCCCGCGAGTGATTGTAAATATTGGCATTAAATAAACACATTGCAATGAAGAAATGCCAAATCACCGATGACGGTACAATCTCGGGTCTGTCTCTCCTACTATTAACCTTGTGGGCGTTATATCTTAGTCACAGCAGTTTCGAACAAGCTCGTATTCCTTCTTCGAGGAAGCATTTCTTCCAGTTAATCTGTATGCTTTGTATGTATCTATACCACATCAGACCCTGCGCTTGGAGTGTTATTCCAAGGTCTGGGGAATGGCGTCTTCCACAACTTTCAACATTTTTGTTTCTATTAAGAAAGTGCCGTTCGCCTTATTAATGACCCCACTCTTACAAGAAAGCTTTCTTCTCTTGCGTTATGGAAGACCTGTCGCTTTTTTATAGGTATTTTTACAGCTTGCTCTCCGAGGAATTGGCCAGTTTTTTTCCTTCTTTAGCGGCTCTCAATAGAGTAACACGAAGTGTCACTTTCATACATTCCATCACAGTCCAACTTAATAGGCCTTTAACCTTTCACTTTGTTCAATCCTTTATCCCTAGAGTGTGTAATCTATTGAAATTTCCTAGGCTGCTTCTGCATTAGTTGTAAGGTACAAAGATTAATTTTTTTATAGAAACTTTATTTGTTTTTAGTTTGTTTTCAACGATTTTTACAAACTTCAGTAAATTAAGCCGCAAAGTAGCAATTTTCTAGCAGCTTATCATAACTAACAACTCTTCAAACTTTATTTGAGATTTTCCTGATTACACAAAATTACTTCGATAGCAAGTTTAATAATTACCAATATCAAATTAGTGCTTCTTTAGGAAAGAATGTTGTAACTTCGAAATATGATTTAATTAGAATTTTTATGCGATGAACTTTTTGAGTAGAAAAGTTTGGAAGACGTATAAAGCTAGTATTTTTTTTAGCGTCAGATTAAAAAGCACTACACAAATACTCACTAATTTACATTAACACCTTTCAGAAACAATATAAACTTAAGAAAGGCCAAAACGAAGCGATATTTGGATTCGTATTTACTTGTTTGGCAAAAGTGACTCTTATACGTCGCTAAGCAGAAATATTAACAAAACATTTTACCAATACGTTTTGTTGTCTCCTTTTTATGTTAAAAAACACAGTTTTCTCTTAAACTTGGATTGCAACCTAATTAAATATTATTAAACATATTTAGAAAAATTACTGAAGAGAAATAATTTTATACAAGTGCAACAAAAAATCTTATGGGTAGTCGTGCCGAAGAGAAGAGAGGAGGTTAACCGGTAGATAGAGTCCGATTTAAAGTGGAAAAGGCCACCAGCGTCATCAGCATGCGTTGTTCTCTCTCACTTTAAAATGATTCCCGTTCTCTTCGCTCTGTTCAAAATTTAACAACGTATGGGTGGAGCGTAGAGAGAGAGAAAGGCTTAATCGCGGAATCTTTTGGTATGACGTTCCTGGCCTTTTCTTCTTTAAATCGGACTCTAACTGAACTCTGCCAAAATAATTTTCTTACGTCATTTCTCAAGACATCCCTATTTAAAATTTCGTAGTGCCAAAAACGTGTTTGTCGTTCGATAAAAAACACGATTATGTTGTTTAAAATACATTTTATTATTCTATATAATATCACAGAACTTTAATACTTTTGTTCCTTATCTGCTAAGTTATTGATTTCATTCCTGACATAAGAATCTCAAAGACTGTCGGAATGCGCTTCCACGGCTGATCCTAAATAATTTTTCGTTCAATAAAAATCCTTTCTCATACATATATTTTTTAAGATGTAAGAACAGCCAGAAGTCAGCGGGAGCTAAATCTGACAAATGGGGTGGTTGTTGCAACAGTTTCTGCTCTAATTCACTGGTTTTTACGATGCTTTTTTGAACTGTGTCAGATAGTGCGTTGTTTTGATAATAATTACTCTTTTCTTCTGTAAACCAAGCCTTTTACGAATATTTACATCCACAGCTTTTTGAAAATCAAAAGTTTAGCCAAAATATTGCTCATACTGCCTAATGAAATCCCTAACGGTTAATCGACGATCTTCCGTATTCTACGGTTTTACTACGGTTTCTGGTGTTGATGCACTTTTTGGATCGTCAAGATTTGAACTACCACATTTAATTCAGCAACCCATTTTTCTACACAGTTCTTACTAAAGATGAAAAGTCTTTTTATACTTCTAACATCGCTCATGAATTTGTTTTGGCGTTACACCTCCAAAAAATTTGGATTTTAACACTGCACATTGAACAGCTATAAATATTCGAGTAAGTTATGATTTACCAAGATCTACATTCAAGTTCACACGTGTTAATAAAAAGTACTACCATTATTGGAAAAAAAAACGATGAATTTAATAGTACCGTTTCTTATCGAACGAAAAAACTTATTAAAAAATCAGTTGTACTAGTTACTAGAAAAAAATATGACAAGTACAATAAAAGTAGGTAGTTATTTAATATTTATCATAAAATAAATTAGCAAATGCTCTAAGCTTCCCAACTTGTCCGGACAACCAAGCTTAAACTTCAAACTTCAAATTGGAGTAACTTGCTTGAAAACTTTTTGGTTCGTTAACGTTGGATTACTTATTTGTCACGTGAGTTTGTTTCCTTTTAAACAGTTTGTGGTTATGTAGGACTTCTGCTTCGTAAAACAAAAAACAGAAACTGGTTTTAAGCTTAAAACTAATTTTACAATTTTTGAAACAATAAAGTTTTTAATTAAGAAATTATGTATAGAAAGAGAAAAAGTAAAATTTTGAGGTAATTTATCTAAGGTAATATACCTAGTAACAAAAAAAAACGAAAAAATTATTAAAATATTAATAATAGAAATATTTTGTACATTTACAGCCTTTAACAGATGATCTAGAATGAAAATATTAGTTTTTACTTATATTTTGTTAATAATGCGTTGAATCACATACTTACTGGTCCACCGAGGCAGGCTTCTGACAAGGTAATTTATGTCTTCTTACGGAGGGATGGGATAAAACGGTAAGACTTCGTTCCATAAAATCTTAGATATGTTCAATGAGTGAAAGATCTGGAGACCTACATGGCCAACAAAGAAGGGTTAAGGTAGTCCATAGGTACTTGCAACGTGCCAACGTGCCAATGAAAATTACCTTTAAAAAACAGAGTTTAGTGACCTGCTTTAAATCATCTTCTTTACGATATCACAATACGGCATAGCTGTTGCCTAAGATTTACTCTTTTTTGTAACTCCATTAACTTCACTACTACACAATAAACAACTATTCTTGTTCAAGCTAGGTACCAGCCGACTTTTACATAAAATGATATTGTAGGAACAGAGAGTTTTAAAATGTTTATCAATATATACACACAGTAATAGTTAAATTTACATACCATAGATACTCACCAAACTGTATTTAAATATTTTTTCTCTCACCACTTTATAGGAGAGTATAAGTTATATTAAATAATTAAAAACATAAAAAAGTTTTTCTAAGATCCACTAAGAATATACACTTAGCTTTAGAAAAGTGCAGTCAAAGTACCTAACTTGATTCTTCCACATTTTTCCAGTAATTACATTACCTTGAACCTAATTTGTTTTAAACACTTTAAAATTCATAGCGCATATTTTTACAAGACACATTTTACAATCTTATTTAAGTTAATTATCTAAGTTTTACCAACTTATATCAGAGTTGCTTTAAAATTCTAATAAACTCGCGAAAATTTACGAAGTATTCCAAATATTTTTCTAAATTTATGGTAATATTTTGTACTATGGATTTAGTCATTCATCAGCTAATGATTATTATTCTCGTCAATAATAATAATTAATAATGGTTAATTTTATTAACTTGATAAAAGTTCTTTTTTATTTTCCGTATCTTTATAAAACTTTATCTATTTATTTTTCTTTTAATGATTATGTCACACACGGGGGCAAAATATTCCGGGAGTAAAATATCTCTCCAGTTGTGTTTCCGGTTAAGGGGTGCTCGTGGGTATCCACCATCGAAATCTGGAATATCATTCGCAAATATCTGTAAACTTATCTCCAATATAAACTTTCTTCACCATTACCTTATATTATGAAAATCCCACATAATCAAACTTAAATCAATTCCAAGACTTTAAAACAACCACCCTATTTTTCCAGGATACGAATTTCTTTTATCCTTTCCTTTCCATGGCGATACAAATAGTTACATTGCCAACAACCCGTCTTGTGCTATAGTTTCCAACCTTGATTCTGGTAAAACCTGTTATTATTCGGCTTAAGCTTTCCTTCATGTCTTTTATTCTAGTTACTGTATTTACCGCTCCCCATCAAATAATTTTGAAATTGAGTTCCTTAACTTTATTTCACCAAAAATTAAATATATGATTTACCAGTTTTCTTCCACCGAAGTCATTTTTTCTGGCGGTTTTAGTGTTTATAAAAAGGAATGGTTTGGATCTTCAAAAAATGTCTCTTATAGTCGGTTTTTGCCTTTTTTAAAAATAGTTATATAATTTTTCCAGTTTCCTTTCGCCAAAGTTATTTTTTCTGCCGATTTTAGTGTTCATAATATGGATTGATTACGACCTTCAAAAATTCTTAAGGCAGAGCAACCAAAATCTTTGCAGTTAGTTACTCGCTTTTCAATATTTTCAAGGAAGCAACTTTTACGCGTTCCCAACCTTAATTCTAATTTTATAGACCTCTTTTTTTTTAATCCTCCTGCTCTCCTTGGTCACTTAGATCTGTGATCTAAGTGGCCAAGAACGCCATTGTGTCATATTTGGCTTATTTTGAGGCCACAGAAAACCGCCACAGAATTATTTAAAAAAAATGTTTCTTTCCAGGTCAACGGAACGGATGTAAGTAGTTTTCCACACGAAGATGCAGTCAGAGCCTTTATGGCAGCTCAGGAACCAATTGTAGTTGAAGTTAAAAGAAGAACATCAGGATCACCGGTTCAGTCGCGAAGCGGATCTAAATATGTATCCACCAGTTGCCAGACCGATATTTGTGGGATCCAATGGATCGACGAGAATACCATAGACTGTTTTACCCATGATATAGATTTAGAGGTAAGTAACACATTTTTCTATTTTTTGCCCCTATAAGAAGGGTCACTTTGGCAGTAAAATTTAGTAATATTTAAATATTTAATTGTATATGTATTTTTTGTACATAAATTCATACTTGTTTTGCAAAAAATGTCTGCCAGTTCCAATACTATAGAAATAAACAGCACAGTACGGCTGAATAAAAAATCATATTATCTTGTTTGCGTTACTTAACTTTAAGAGCATAAACAACATTATATTCTTACCCACAGCAGCTTCCAGAAAGCTTAGATTTCTTTTTCGAGGTAAAAATTATTTTCCGTCTCTAACCTGTTCACTAGTATATACTTAAATCAGATTTTTTTTTGGCATATTGCTCCCATGTCTGGCAAATGGCTTCTCCCACAACTCTTGCGTCCTTAAATCCATTTAAAGAATATTCATTTGCGCTGCTATTGACCTCACTTCCATCATATGTTTTTTTCTTGTGTTCATCGCCGAGCTGTAGGAGAAATTAACGGCTTTTACTCTAAAGAATTAGCCAGTATAATTTCTTCACTTGCAGCTACCAGTTAAGAAACACGAAGTCAGGGCCCGCTCTAGCCTTTCGGCCATTCTGGTCAAAATAAAAATTTCCGCCCCAGAAATTGATTTGGAGGTAAAGAAAAGGGGGGGTATTAGATAAGGTCAAATTTCTTGCAATTACGTGGTCAATAGATACAAGGAAGTTTAAAGGTGTATGGAAGCCCAATACTGTAGAACAAAATTGTCCAGGCGTGCAGGGCAGCGGGAATAGGGGGGTTGGCCCCGCGGAATTTGCGCAATGAATAGTAGGTCAGGGCCGGATTTTCATAATTCTTTGTTACTATCTATAAAATTGACACCATCAAATTCCAACATTCACTGTTTTTTTTTTTTTTTTTTTTGCACAAAATTGTTGGTTATTAAAGGATACTATTATAGAATATTTAAAATTATTGTGTAATATTAGATTTTATATCATCTGATATAATATGGAAAGAATATATGGCGCCACTTTACTCCCTTCTATTTAAATGGTCGATATTTTTGGAAGTTTTGTATTTTTACCAAAAATCTTTGTAAATAAATAAAAACACGATTATTTAAAATAAATTTCCAACATTGTATGATAGTATTATGTACTTATCACCAATTTTGTGATAAAAGAAGGGCAAGATAGTGTAAATGAGTTTAATCTAATCCTAAGATTCTGGTTGTACATTAAAAAGTGAAAATTTTTATAACTGCTTTTTAGGCATATACTTTTCACTAATAACAAACATTCATGAGACAGAGTATCCATTGTAACAGTATCCGTTAAATATTATGTGTGTACAGTATGTCGAGCTTAAAAAGTTGATATTGCAAGATTAAGAAACCAAAAATATAATTTATTTTTAAACAAATGGTATTGTCTCGAAAGTTGCCTCCTCTCCGATTTTGATCAAATTTGGTATACAGGGTTTTTTTGGGGCGCTGATTATAAATCTGAAAAAATATCTTTTCGGCAGCATTTCGTTTCCGAGATCTTCATCATCAAAGTTGAAAATTAAACTAACCTCATTTTCACTATATTCTCCCTTCTTTTTGTACACAATTCTTGATTTTTACACTAAAGTGGCACACGATATTTTATAAACACCTTTTAAAACCTTGTATTTTTATTTATTTTACATCTTTTTTCCATTAAATTGCGAACTTTTAAGTTCAAAGGCAGCAGCCATATTTGCTTAAAAAATAAAAGTGTAAAAAGGTGTAAAATAAACATAAAAAAAGTTTTTAAAAGATGTTTGTGAAATATTGTGTGCCAATTTAGTGTAAAAATCAAGAATTTTGTGCAAAAAGAAGGAGGAACAGTGTAAATAAGGATAGTTTAATTTTAAATTTTGATGATGAATATCTCGAAAACGAAACATTGCCGAATTTTTTTTTTTTAGATTTGTAATCAGCGCTCCAAAAAACCGTACCAAAATTGTACTTCCTTTCATTTAATTAGAGGGACCTATATATATTAAAATTTGCCTGGTCTGCCCAGTAATCAATAATTTTGATCCTTTAAAAGAGTGTACTAAATTATTAAATGAAATAAAAGTACCTAAATGTAAACCTTATTTCTTTTTAATAATCCACAGAAATACACAAACATTGTGGAAATCATCTAAAAGATAGTTAAGATTGCCTTACTTTTCTCACTAATATTTTCTATGAAATTTTCATTTTCTATTATTCATAATTGATATATTATTATTTAGTCGGTTACCTAACGTTACGTCTTATAAGAAGCACCTAATTTAAATATAAAAAATACTTACCTAAAGTTAAAAAGACGTGGATTTGCAAGACAAAACCATACAACCTCTAGTCATTTTGTTACGATATTATAAGTAACAAACAATAAACACAAAATTATAGTCACAATTTAATAAACAACAATCACTAAAATAAGAAGGTTTTGATCAATCCAAAAAACGGTAATCCGGGTCTCATAAAATTATAATGTGTTGGCTAACTTCTAAATTTATCAGTGTGTAAGTAGGCAACACATTAAATTATTTCGTGGAATTTTGTTATTGCGCAGAATCGGCGGGGCCAACTCTGACAGTTATTTTCATACTGGGCTGGACATTTTTTGATCGAATGGGCCATAGCATTAGGCTTCCATACACCTTTAAACTTCCTTGAATAGATATCATAGCTAACCATTCAGTCAAGGTTGTGTTGATGTTGAGCTTAAAATTTTTTAAATTAATTTTAGTTTAAAGAAACTTCTTTCCCCAATGAAACCACTTATTGGAATAGTTACTAATATACGCAGATTTGGAGCAAGGTTTAAATTTGTAATAAATTTGAGTACTTACAGAGAACTTTTTTCCTAAAAGATTCAACACGACGGGTATTTCATCCGCCAATTTATTTCCATTTAAATCGGATAAATCTCCATTGGTTAAAATATTTTTCAGTTCTTTACAACGTGATATTCAATTCTCTTTGGGCATATTTTTTAAATTGTAGATGTCACGAAGAAATTCAAAATATGTACTATGGTCACTTAGAAGTTTAAGACAAGTATCTAGAGAATTAATGGCAATTGTTACGAAAAAAAACTACTTTGTATTTTCTTTTAGGATATTCGAGCACTTTATCTCTATGTTCATAGGAAAACTGAGTTTTTAATTATTGGCACAAAATTCTTTAATTATTGCCTTAATTGATTGTATTTAAATAAGCATACAAACCTTTAGCATTACAAAAGAAAGTACATATAACAATAGTGGAAAAAATATTTTAACTTAACATATATGCTTCTAAACTAAAATAAGAAATTTTTTTAACAAGGAATTTTTGCGTATTTGGCACATTTCGGCCTAACAAAGATGGCGCCGCGCCGCAGATCGATTTTAAAGCTTGTGATAAATTTATATTACAGATTTTATTGTTCACAAAGAAATTGGTTAATGCCTACTGGGCAAAAAATTAAATTACTGCTCCCAAGGGCGGCTATATTTATTTATTTACTTGTTTTATATTCTATTGATATAAATGCCGCCCCAAATTTTGCCGCTCCGAGCAGATGCCCGGGTTGCCCCCGCTTAAAGCGGGCCCTGCACGGAGTGCCACTTTTATGCATCCCTTTACATCCTTTTTGTACAGGTTCCGAAGTTTCCACTTTGTTTGTTTTTTTTATATTTAGAGTGTTTAGTCTAAGAAATCTGCTGCCTGCAGAGGTATTTTCTTTCCCTTTAATTCTAAAATCTTCCGCACCATTGAAACATTGTCTTACTTTACTGGGGTACTGTACTTGGATAATAAAAATAATTATTAAAAGATGTTAATGTTATTTTAAATTAAAGATATTTTATTAAATTCTTTCCCAATTCTTCTAATTACCTATAATGATATAAAAAAAAAGTATGCTGTTTGGCAACATGATTCCAGTTTACTGCCTAAATATATGTTTTCTAGTGGATAAAGTTGCCAAGAAGTAGCACTTAGGGTCATTTTTCTTATTATTGTATCATCTTAAAATACAATGTACTGTGGAAACGGATCTTTGAATGTTTAACCCATTTTCCATCATTCCACCAACGTTATTTAAGCACTTAACCATGCAATTGATGCACTTAACATATCTTAGATACCATGGTAGGGCCACCACAAACATTATACAAATAATTATACGTCTGAATCACCCATAATAACTTTGAAGTAGCTTTATCAAGATAGGAAAGTAAACCGCACACTATTGTGACCAGTGTTTTCCGGTGGTCACTCATTTAACCAATAATCGTTCTAAGCGTTGCCTAATGTTGCTGGTCTAATAAGAAGTGGTGCTTCAAGGCAGCAAGGCGAGGCAAATTAAAAACTCTTTTCGTTTCCTTTTTAAACATCTCAAAATTATCTGGATAATTCGTTGTGATTATGGAAGAGGTTTCAATTCGAAGTAGACGGTAGACAAAATGATTTTAGGATGTTTTTTACCCACTTTTTGCTTAATTTAAATTACATTTAGTGCAGAAAAATTTAAGCCATTCCAGCTGCACTTAATTACAATTTTTACCGGAAAATAAAAAGCAATCGTTTTTGTTTCAAAATACTCTCTCTCTCTCTTTCTCTCTCTCTCTCTCTCTCTCTCTCTCTCTATAAAAAAAAATTTTTTTTTTTATATATATATATATATATATATATATATATATATATATATATATATATATATATATATATATATATATATATATATATATATATATATATATATATATAATCTATATTTATTTATTTATTTGCAGACGTTTCGCCAATGTCTGACCTGGCATTTGCGATGCTATCTAACTGGTGTCAGGAAATAGTTAATCGGTTAGTCCAGTCGTTCACACCTGTGGCTCTCGAATGAAAAAAGAACCCCTTTATGGCTGCCTATAAAAATATGCAGAATTCAATTTAAAATATTAACCTGGGTTCACTATTGGCTAAACCAAAAGAGATAATAAACAGCCAGTTATATAACAACTTGCCTATTTATTAAACATAAACGTACACAGTACTGTGCCTGTTGATATCTGATCCTAATTATCATTTCTTATTTCATACAGAAAAATGCCCACATCTAATAATGGTTGTTCTTTTTGTTTAAATACGTGTAAAGTTTTATGTAGATCTGTCAACTTATTTGTATATTTACAGCTGCTCAAAGTTGACGTCTTACATTATTTTTACAACGGTAAAAATTTAATATCTTGCAGTGGTAAAATTATTAATATAGGAAAGCGTAGCACCGAATTAAATTCATAAACCATTGTTAAAAGTGTTAAAGGACTCTTTGCCTTCGGTTAGAACAGAAGAAAAATGGGCTAAGTGGTGTGAATCCCGTATTTTAGCCCCAAAGCGAATTAGGGGCCAGAAATCAACCAGGAAGGTGAAAGCGTCAGTTTTATGAGATACAAAAAAAATGTTGGCTGTGGATTATCTCCAAACTGGTAAAACAATAAACTTAAATTATTATTGTAACCTTTTGGTTTGGCTGAATGTAAACATTCGTAAGAAAAAATCTGATTTACAGATTGTTTCTGAAAACACAGCACAAAAAATAATCGCAAAAATCAGTGTATTGAAGTAAGAATTGTGGCAACATCCACCCTGTTTACCAGATTTGGATCCCTCCGGTTGTGCTCAAATCCAAAAAAAAAAAAAATGCATGGAACATAATTCTCAACAGACAAAGAATTTATAGCAACCGCGAAAACGTATTTTCACAGTCTTTCCGATTCGCACTTCAGAGATAAAATCTATAAATTAGAAGTTTTTTGGAAAAACTGTATTAAGCTTCTGGAAGATCATATTGAATAATACAATATATTTTAAAACATAAAATCGTGTTTTTCTTATCGAACGACAAATAAATGTTTTGAACCACCCAGTATTACCTTTTACCAGAAGTCTTGGCATAAAGTGCTATTTCGGTATCTAAAACGATCGCCTTTTGTGTACAAAATATTCCCAAATTTCATTTTAATATTGCCTTAAAGCATTAATGGAACGTTTACCTAATTTTAATTAATGCTTAACCTGAAGCGCCAAGGCGTGCTCGGATTTAATAAAACACTTAGAATAGCAAAGTCTCGTAATGAACGTTTTAAGCTAGCTTTACACAGAGCAAAATTTTATTTCTTGCAATTTTAATTTCAGTATTTTTTTTTGTGTTAATAATTTAGTGCAGCCTCTAAAACGATAGTTATTTCACACGTAGCAATTTTTTAAAAATTGGACGGTTAAAACTAATATAACAAGTTGTCCGTCACTTATTTTTAAATCCGAATCGATATACTTTTTCAACAAACCTCATCCAATTTAGTGCCTTAAAGAAAAATATACTGCCAAACGATAACCAAACCTTATCCCAGCTTGTCTTCATATATCTAAGGTTCTTGATTTTCAAGTTTCTGTTTTAATCGACGTATATCAGTTATTGTAGAAGGTGACTTTTCTAGCTTTCACCAAATTATTATTGAGGTTCTTTAGGTCTCAGTACTGGCACCTACCTTATATCTTGTTTATATCAACAAATTGTTCTCTTTCTTTTTATTCGAAGTTTTGCTGTCAATAGTACCCTTCATTCTTATATTTAGTTGGTAAGCTTGATTTGAGAAACTCTTTCACAAGACCTTTAGTTAATACTGGATTGGTGCACTCTTTTTCATTAGCCAAATTAGTCAAAATAATACCACTTTTAGCAGTTTCCAATAGAGCAGCACGGAGTACCACTTTTTTTACTTATTTACAGTCTGAAGAGGCCTCAAACTTTTTTATCTGGGCTGTGGAACCTGCTGCCCACAAATGACTTTCTCTCCCATCGAAACCTCCACATCATTTAGTCTGGTGTTAATAAACTTGTTTTTCACTTTTTTTAAGTCATCCATAATACGTTAGTATCTATTTAAAGCCCAAGTCACTCTTATAATTATAAAAAAAAAACTGTAATGATTATTTGGCGAAAAGGTGCTTTTTAAACAAGCAAATGTGAGAAAAGATTTCAAGCAATAGTTTTTATATTGTTTATTTACTTATTTTTTAACGAAATATCATGCTTCTTTTTTATTCACTTCTCATCATCTGATTTAAAATCAAATATAAAAACATAAATTTACACTAACAATTCTGAACTTCAAAACAATGGTTTTCTTTCGATTTCTATTTCAATTTTAAACTAATCGACTAAAAGACGAAAAGTGTTGAACAGAGCGGATTTTAATAGCAGCGAAGCACACCAAAAAGTAAAAAGCTTAAAAGATTACAGGCAGGCAGTCGCGTAGCTTTTTCGCATTAAAGCCTTGAAGTTCGGACGCGTAGGTTCAGAATTTATGAAAATTTTAATAAATGTCTCCAACTTCTTGAAATATGTTCCAGTTAGCTGTTACGGTAATAGTTTGCAATTGTAAAGCTCAAGAAACTAAATTACAAGAAGATATATCGTGACGGGGCTTTAAACCGAATCCAAAACTCTTTATTAAAAAAGAATTAAAGTTTTTTTTGGAAAGTTTTGATTTTAGTAACGTAACTTTTCATATACGTATTTTATTTGGACTAGAAGTATGCGCTTTTTTAGGGTAAAAATGCCATTTCACTTTAAAAATCAGTGTACACTGCGGGGCAAAAGTAATGTGTTATTTCGATTATCTATACCTATGTCACCCTTACACTGATCTGTAAGTTGTTTTATCATGTACGAACTTGAGAGAACATCAACAACATATTTTGGCCCTTTCTATAAACCTTCTGAAAAGCGACTGTTAACGGACGCTTTGAATAGAAGTCTTAAGGCAGTTTTATTGTTTAGTGAAAACAGATAATTATTTGTTTCCGTGGGTCATGCTATATATGTAAAAGAAACGTACGAGAATATGCGTATATGCCTTCAAATCATTAAATATTGTTGTTTCTTGTGCGAATAAGACAGTAGAACCAGAAACCAACATTATGTTGTTAAAGAATGGCCGTTCTGAAAAAAGCTCTCTTCTTGTGCGTAAATAAGGCAAAACTTAAAAGAAGAAATTTCTATTCGGCGGCAAATACGAAAGTTTTGAGACTAAACTTTCGGTAAAAGCAAATAGAGCATGACAGCCTTTAAAAGTGGATGTAGCAACTTCCTAGGTAACAATGGAAGAGAGGGAACTACACACATTTAGTTAAAGAACTTATCGAATCTTACAAGATGTTAGGTTGCAACATATCAATTAAGATACGTTTTCTTTATTTGGAAGCCTTTCCTGTCATTTGAATATTAGAATGAGAGAAGATCTTTGATGTTAAGAAGAGATAGAGTTTATGTTAGTACTGAGCCTTGGGGCACCCAAGCATTAACTTGATAAATGCTAAAAGGGTTGCCATATATAATAACCGATATACGTCCATTAGATAGGAAATTAAAGAACCAGAAACAAAATTTGGGTGAAAACCTTTAGGAAGGAAGTGTGTCAAAGAGCCCGTCATGCTAGACCTGGTCAAAAGTCCTGTATATATCAAAAGCAACAATCTAGGATTCATCGAGAAATTCAGGAGATTTGTTCCAGTTGTGTGGGACAAAGAAAGAAAGATCTGCATTGGATTTTTTGTTACAGAATCCGTATTGTCTTTCATGTTTAATCTTGTGTTTTTCTAAATATTTTAAAATTTAAGAATTTTTTAATTACTTTTCAAACCACTGAGTCAAGAGAAATAGGTTTTTTACATAAAGAGGGTATTATATTCCTTCTTGGGAATATTTTGCACACATGCAGTTTTCCAGCTTTTCAAAACACTGCCCGTGTTACAAGAAAATCGAAAGGGGTGCGTTAGGATGGATGCAAACTCAGGAGCACATATTTGTAAGACAATTGCTGGTATGCCATCTATCAAATTTCCACGTCAAAAATTATACATAAATATAAAAATAGACACACAACTTTGCGCTTAAAACTGTTCTTTTATGAATAATTACTGACATCGGTTTCAGTGAAACAAAAGACAGTTTAAGATAAATCACAAGTCGTCAGTATATTGTATTAAACCGATTTATTTGATGCTTTGTGATTTATTAACGCTATAAAATAGTATATAGTGATTTATTTAAGTCAAGCGAGGACCTTTCTCACTGTCATAACCGTTACGACTACAATAAAGGTCGTATAATGTTTTAGCAATGTATATAATACAATTTTAAATGTTCCTGCGTAATCTGCATTAATGCAACACCCAGTATACGTAAAATTCTAATTACAAACCTATCAAAAAGAAGTTACATTGACATTTCATTATATGTAATATTAATTATTGACATATTTATTATAGATAAAGGATGCTAATCCAACAACCAAAATCATAAATAAAAATGCGGACACACCTCCACGCTTAAAACTGTTCTTTAATTAATAATTTATTATCATCGGTTTTAGTGAAACAAGAGACAGTTAAAGATAAATGACAAGTCTTTAGTATATTGTATTAAACCGATTTCGAATTGTGATTTATTATTACTATTACGTCGTCCACAGTCATTTATCTCAACCTACCTAGGAACTTCCTTACTGTCATAATCTCCACGATGATAATAAAGATGGGTAAATGTTTTAAAAAATGCAAATAGAACAATTTAAAATATTTCTGCACTGCAATTTATTCCATCAGCACAAATCTAGACGCACGGCAGTGCGCCAGGCTAAGTTCTGGACTGACCCACGTGGTGAGAATATTACACGGAACACTTCAGCATGTTTTCCCCCCTATGATAACTTCGTTATCGTTCCACATAAAGGTGTAAGATTTGGTATGTAAATTTACATAAGTATTGTACTAAGTATTGTGCAATGGACTGACTGACTAACTGAATAACCAGCGCTTTCCGAGGAATAGAAACTTGAAATTTGGTATGTAAGTACGTTTTAAAAAAAGAAAAATTCTTAAAATGCACATATTTACTTGGAACGCCGTGAAACAGGGCTGGTAATAGCGTATTTTTAGGGGGTATTTTAAAAGTTTGCAATCTGATTTAACCTGAGTTTCTGAGATCATATATGTCTTATAATTTAAAATGTAGGCAGGATATTATTTACCAAACAAGGTAAAATTGATACATTATACCTGTCAGACCCAAGGAAGTTTAAAGGTGTATGGAAGCCCAATGCTACGGCCCATTCGATCAAAAAATGTCCAGTCCAGTATGAAAATAACTGTCAAAGTGGGCCCCGCCGATTTTGCGCAATAACGAAATTCCACAAAATAATTTAATGTGTTGCCTGCTTACACACTTATAAATCAGTGTGTAGTTAGGCAACACATTATACTTTTATGGGAGTCGTATTAGTTTCGATTGTTTTGCTTTGTGTGATTATATTTTGTGGTTGCAGAAGTTTTTTTGGATTGATAAAAACCTTCTTATTTTAGTGATTAGTGTTTATTAAATTGTGACTATAATTTTGTGTTTATTGTTTGTTACTTTTAATATCGTAACAAAATGATTAAAGGTTGTATGGTTTTGTCTTGCAAATCCAAGGGTAACATACCCGGCATTTTTTACTTTAGGTAAGTATTTCTTATATTTAAATAAGGTGCTTCTTATGAGACGTAACGTTAGGTAACCGAAAAAATAATAATATATCAATTATGAATAATAAAATAATGAAAATTTCATAGGAAATAGCAGTGAGAAAAGAGGGGCAATCTTAACTATCTTTTAGATGATTTCCACAATGTTTGTGTATTTCTGTGGATTATTAAAAAGAAATAAGGTTTACATTTAGGTACTTTTATTTCATTTAATAATTTAGTACATTCTTTAAAAGGATCAAAATTATTAATTACTGGGCGGACCAGGCAAATTTTAATATAATGAAAGAAAGTACAATTTTATGCTAAAGTTCCTTTTTGCTTTTTCTGTATTTGTTTAAAAAGAAATTAGATTTGTGGTTTCTTAAACTTACATTATCAACTTTTTAAGCTCGACATACTGTAGACACATAATATTTAACGGATACTGTTACAATGGATACCTAGGTACCAAAGGTTACTAAACATTTTTAACCACTGTTATTCTGTCTCATGAGTGTTTGTTATTAGTGAAAAGTATATGCCTAAAAAGCAGTTATAAAAATTTTCACTTTTTAATGTACAACCAGAATCTTAGGATTAGATTAAACTCATTTACACTATCTTGCCCTTCTTCTATCACAAAATTGGTGATAAGTACATGAAACTATCATACAATGTTTGAAATTTATTTTAAAAAATCTTGTTTTTATTTATTTACAAAGATTTTTGGTAAAAATACAAAACTCACAAAAATATCGACCATTTAAATAGAAGGCTTCTTTCCATATTATATCAGATGATATAAAATCCAATATTACACAATAATTTTAAATATTCTATGGTAGTATCGTTTAATAACCAACAATTTTGTGCAAAAAATAAAAAAAAACAGTGAATGCTTGAATTTGATATTTGATGATGTCAACTTTATCGATAGTAACAAAGAATTATGGAAGTCCGGCTCTGACCTACTATTCATTGCGCAAACTCCGCGGGGCCAACCCCCCTATTCCCGCTGCCCTGCACGCCTGGACAATTTTGTTCTACAGTATTGGGCTTCCATACACCTTTAAACTTCCTTGGTCAGACCCAATGAGCTGACAGCATAGATAGAGAAAGCATTTCATTCATAAACGCATTCGAGAGCTGCGCCCAACATGGTTTTGTTTATTATTGGCGATAGAATGGTACAAGCATAGTTTGTACTTACTTGTGAAATGATAATCCAGGAATCATATCCGTCACTTTACACACTTGGCACTGCCTTACCATTTTAATTTATTAAAAGTACTTACACAAAACTGAAATTTATACAATTGTCACAAAAATTACCCAAACAACAAAAAACATTTAAACTAAAACGCCATATTGAATGTGTCATATGTCAAGCAAAGCTGAAGGTGGCGGAAGTACGCTTCTACGAAAAATCCGCTGTTGTCACGTTGTCGCGCCTTTATTAGTAGCTGTCCAAAAAGAAAATAGTATTTTGACATCATTACTTTTCTGTGTTATACTTTATAGTAATAAATATAACAAATATTATTCAGTTTAAAATACAATAGTAGAGCTTATTTTGACGTAATTTTAGGAATAAATTAAGTAAAATTTAATCATAATATACTACCAAGTAAATAAAACAGAAAGATACTTGGCAGCCACGCTTTACGACAAAATAGTATGTGTAGTAACCATTTTCCCGGGTTTTGGTGGATTTTATTGTTTCAAGTACAGAGGTTCATTCATCGCTAGGCAGAACCTTAGAATGTGCGTTTATGATGCCACGCTTTTGCCAAATCGATGCTTTCTCCAGTTAAACTAACAGCTCATTGGTCAGACCCCATGGATTACAGAACTTGTCTAACCTTATAAATAAAACTGTTAAAAATTTCAAAATTGGAGAAGAATTGTCACTTCTACTCAATCATTTTTTTTTGTATTTATTAAACTCAAAACAAAGAAATGAGATTCCACCAAAAACACTTGTGTAATATAAGGGCCAAGTTTCTATCCACTATACTGAGATCTAAAATTGACCAAGTTCTGTCCAAAAAACTGTCTGTAATAATGGAAAAAGAACATTTATTAATACAAACAGATCAGTAAAAACCTTTCCAAAGCAAAAAACACTGGTACAGAAAATTGTAGAAAGAACTTGGTCTAATCAGAAATATCAGTACTTTAAGAAGGCCGATATTTTTGCATAGGAACTTAGCTCTTATTTTACATAGGTGTATTTGGTGGGATTTAAGATATTTACCCAAGTGTTGTAGTCTCTTTAATACGCATTTTTACAGCTTTTACTCCGAAGGACGGATAGTTTATTTCCTATTCAAGCAGCTTTCAATAATGCTGTCTTTTACACAGCGGTGGCTGAATGACCATTGGGCGAAGCAATACCTTAAGTTTATGTTGCAAAATTTTTTTTTTTAGTTGCTTATTATAATTTATGAATTATTTTAACCTGTCACTTATTTTTATTAGTCAACAAATTGACACTAGCAACTGATTGATAACTGGTAATAAAAAGTTTAAATAAAATTTTAAAACATAAATTTAACCATGGTGTGGGTGTGGGTACTGGTTCACCTAATGGCCATCACCAGCCGCCTCTGCTTTTACAGTTCGTCTGAAGAAGCATTGAACTTTCCATTTTGACTGCCTGTTTATTTCTAGAGAGATCTTGCTCTCTTCCCAAACTACCAAATTTTTGGGTCCTTTATCAGTAATTTTTTTCATACATCACGCCAGACACATTTTCCGTTACTGTCTAGGAGGTAAAAGGAGTTGTGAGTTGTCTTAAAATTAAAATAATAATGAAAACAAAATTTCTGCTTGGATGTATTCATATAGGTGACTAAGGTGCATCTGGATCAGTGCATGGAATTAAAATTAATAATGTTTTTGATTATAAGGGTACCATGAAACCTAAAATAATCAAGAGAATTTTGTCGTTTAATAAGAGATGAAGTTGTAGGTTCGTCGTTTTATTTTTCTTAAAATCTCAGTACTTTTTTATAAACACTTGTAAAGTTACATAGAGATTTGTCAACCTATTTGTATATTTACAGTTGTTCAAAGTTGACGAATTACAGTTTTTTCACACTGAAGAAAACTTAATATTGTCTGTTAATAAAATTCTTATTTTTAGATGTTATAGCACCAAAATAAACGATTGTCAAATGTGAATAGGGATTCTTCAACTTCAGTAAGAAGAGAATTAAAGTGGGTTGTTACATTAAAATTTGGTCGTACAAGCCTTGAAGACGATCCACGTGAAGGACGTCCAAAAAGTGTATTACTACTGGAAATTATAGCAAACTACAGGATATGGTTTTAGAAAATCAATAATTAACCTTAACAGAAAAAATATTTAGTAGATGCTGTGGAAATTTCCTTTGGCAACAAAAATATTTTTGGCGTATTAGCAACATTTAGACCGTTTTGGAAAGGTCTGAGGCTATCGATGTAATGTGTTTGTGCCAGTTGAGGTTATTCTCAAAAGTAACTCCGACAGGGTTAAACGACTCTTTGTTCTGCAGAACTTGGCCGCTCATATGTATCGGATGATCCTTGGCAGACTTTCGGGACAGGAAACATGACTGGAGGCATTAAACTGAACAAGATTGTTGGCGCTTCAATCCAGGATAAGTTTGCGATCTTGTGAGAGAGACATCCGCATTGACCTACACTTGGTTTTCAAATCAGACTTATTGACTGGCTTGAGAAATTAAATAATAGAGTGGAGGGTATTATCGTCAGAAAAAGTATGAATGGGATTGATTGTGGAAGAGAGAAGATCGTTAGTATGTAGAAGAAACAGAGTGGGTACCAGTACAGAGCCCTGGGGCACCCCGGTATTAATTTGGTAGAAACTGGAAGAATGACCATCTACAATAACTGATATACGTCGATTAAAAAGAAAACTGGAGAGCCAAGAGCAAAGCTTAGGGGGAAGACCGTAAAAGAAAGTTTGTTAAGAAGCCCATCATGCCAGACCTGATCGAAAGCTTTGAATATGTCAAGAGCAATGATCTGGGATTCACCAAGAAACTTAAGGGACTTGTTTCAGTTGTGTGAGACAAAGGAAAGAAGATCCACGAAAGAAGATCAGCTGTGGATCTTCTGTGACGGAATCCATACTGTCTGTCATGTAAGATCTTGTGTTTTTTCATAAACTTCAAGATTTGGAAATTAATGAGTTTTTTCACTACTTTGCAAACAACAGAAAGAAGATATATAGGTCTATAGTTAGAAGGGAGAGTTTGCATCCTTTCTTGGGAACAGGTTGCACACGTGCAGTTTTCCAGCTCTCCGGAAAAATGCCCGTGTCGTAAGAGATTCGCAAGAGGCGAGTTAGGATGGCCGATTGCTGATATCCAATCCAGCCCAGACGATTCTTTAGTACTAAGAGAAGAAAGAATACGCTTAATCTGTTTGACTTTAAAAATGATATCGGACATTTTATGAGGAACAGGGGCAACTGTTGAAAGAGGAAGATTAATAGGAGGATCAAGGGTAGTTGTTGTAATATTAACCTTATTTGCATGCTTTGCTTCATTTTATATTGGGTTGTTCTTATATTTCAAAAAGTTAATGCGTGGGAAACGATTTTTATTCTCACTTCAGGGATTTAGGCGCCAGGCCAAGTTCTGGCTTGACGCATGAATGTGTGTATATTGCACTAAAGGTTTCAGCGTCATTTTCCTTTTATCAGAACTTTCTTTTTTTTTGATAGAGGTATGAAATTTGGTGTGTAAATTAATATAGGTATTTTAATTACCTGTGAAAAAACTACGAAAGGTATGTCAAATCGTTTCAGAGATATTTGATTTTGAAAATCGTCCATTTTACTACTGACTGACTGACTCACTCACTCACTCATTCGTTGACTCATTAAAATAGTAGGGCACTTTCCGAGCGAGTGGAAATTTCAAATTTCATTTGTGAGTAAGTTTTAGCACACAAGTAGAGAATAAAATCTGAAATCTGCACAATTTTACTCGAAACGCCCTGTTATATCGTTTATTTTGGGAAATTTTAGAAGTTTTCAATATAATTAAACCTGTGTTTCTGAGGTCACAATTGTCTTAAAACTTAAGATGCAGGCAGGATTTTATTTTATTTATTATACTTAAAACAAAAAGAGATCATACCAAAAACACAAACGTAAAATAAGGGCCAAGTTCCTATCCTAAAATCTCAGCTTCTTAAAGTACTGAGTTCCAAAATTATACCAAGTTCCTTTTTGACTTGGCAAAATTTTTAGTAATCTGTTTGTATCGATAAAAAAAAACTGTTTGTGTTGATGATGTTGTGATCACTGAAAACCTTGCCATCCCAAAAAAGAACTTTTCTGATTTTAGTTCTTAGTAGTTTAAGAGGCCGAGATTTTTAAATAGAAACTTGGCCCTTATGCTTTACTATAATCCACAAATTAGAAAATCACCGGAACAAGCGTATTACTATTGAGGAAGTTTTTATTGAGTAATTAAATGTATGTTAAACCATAAAATCGTTATTTTATTATGGAATGGCAAAATTATTTGACAACCTGCTAAAATGCTTTTCTCATAGAAGAGAAGGGACAATATTGGGCATTTGATTTATGACAACTTTATAAAATATTACAACAACTTCTGACAAGTCAAAGCCCTTTAAACTTGTTTATTTCTCCAAGTATTTTAAATATTTTGCCTATCGATCAGACAAATAGCGAAATCAGTTATTTTTGTATTCCTTTGACGATCGGCCCGTAACCAATCTAATAAAGTGTGATTTCAAGCATTTGACTGGTTCTAGATGTTGCATTGCCTTTCTAGTTCTTGTAATACTAAATTTATTTATCAAAGGCTATTTATGAGTGCAGTTAGTGAGAATATTAATCTAACGAAGTGATTTTTGTTAAAATTTATTATTTTTTTATTTTAAAATATTTTTATAGTCTATGTTAGGTAATTGCATTAAATTTATTGTAATTCCAAAACTCGTCAAATCCCATCCTTTGCTGTTAAAAAACCATCTCCCAAATATATTTTCTTAGAAAATAATTAGTTTTAGAGTAATTACGATTTACAGTTTACGTCTGGTCCTTTAAATTTGTCATCAGACCAAAAAACCGTGTGACGACACAAGTGTTGGCGACTTCCAATACTTTTTTTATTGATTCGTTAATTTATTTCATTCAGAGCAAAAAGAAAAAATCCATGGCGTTCCTTTATTTCAATTTAAGATAAATCGGTTTAATATCAATTCAATATGCCGCATAATAGATGTAAAAGGTAATTGTACCGTCAAAATCCATCGTAGTTGAACCAATTTAATACCTTCTTTATTGTTGTAACCATAGTTACTGACTTTTTAAATCAATGCAATACGTTTTTTCTTAATGTGTTTTTGTTAAATAAAAATGAATAAATTATAGTATTCTACTTTTTAAATTAACAAATAAAAATGGCACTTTTTTATTGATTGACAATCCAATATCCGGATTAATTCCGCTTGGTATTTCATTCACTTCGGTTTCATCCGAAATATAATATTGGAACTTAGCCCCGGTCGCCCCTGTCGATTAGGCGTTGTAAATACGTGTGGTGAGCCACTTGTGACGCAGAGAAAGTTTTATATTTAAATTTTAAATGCATGTAACTCTGTTATAAAATTTCGTATAAAAAATATTAAAGGATTATTTCTAGCCAATAAAATAGTTTTATTAGACCACTGTTTTTTGGTTGATAAAATGCATGTTTTTGCCAATTTTCATTGTAATTGTTAAAAAAATATAAAAGCGGGTGACTGACAATGGGCTGAACAGACGAATACGACAAAACTATTTTACCGGAATCCTAGACCGCAGACGCAGGACCAAAATAAAAGGAAAAATTCAGCTTTTATTCTTTGTGATAATTGATGTATAATAGGTTATTTATTATTTAGCAGTAAAATACGTCAACAGGGGTGGATTTACGAAAAGGCTGAGTAGGCTGAAGCCTAGGGCGGCAAATTTACGATTATATTTTGAAAAAACGTAATCGTTAATTTTTCATGATATAATAAATGATTTTGCAGAAAAAAAGGTTTGAAGAAAAATGTTAATATAATGTTTTGTCTATAATTAAATAATACATATTTCAAAAAAAGACTTATTTGTTTTACCATTTTAATTTATATTTTGTTTTTATAGTATGAAATTTGTTTGTTTTAAAGAATTGTTATTTAATTTTCTGTATGATTTACTTTTGTTAAAATGTTTATATTTTTTTAAGAATTACTAGTGAAGCTTATATTCTTTTGATGCTAAATTTTTCGTTCTGATATCCAAAAAATATTGACATATTAGGGCGGCAAAAATATATTAGCCTATGGGCGGCAAAAAGTTAAATCCGGCCCTGTACGTCAACTTTATAATATTTAGCCGAAAAGCCACGAGCTTATAAACAATAAAAATCAAATTAGGGGACCAAAGATATAATCAAAATACGTTCCTTGCAACAAGTCGTGAATACTTTATGACGAAGTTGCATCACAAACGTAACGTGTCATATGAGACGAAGTCTTCTGCTATCAATTCCCTGTCAATGTCGAAGCCATTTGATTTCCCGAAGGACAGCAAATGGGAATTACGTCCAGATTCCTGTTTATTTTATAAATCTGGCGCATAAACAGTTTGGTGATTTATTGGTGAACAAGTGAATAACGCGCAACACCAACGATAAATTAAAAATCCCATTTTTTCTCCAAAATTAGCTCGTTTTAGGTACAATTTTGATTATATTTGCAAGAACTCTGAGCCATTTGCATTAATTTGGTAAAGGACTTTTTGTCGTATTTCCAATTTTAAAGATGGGGCAAGATGATAAATGATGCAACTATTTCCCACATCTTTTATGGAAAGTAGCTCAAGTGGGTATTCGTTTCTAAAGAAAATTTAAAGCTCTTTTATATGTCGGCCAGTTTGTACTTTACCAACTAGAGGGCGTTGTTTAAAGGAATCTGGGTTTTTCGAGATTTTCTCGAGTTTTGCGCCATCTCGCGGTAGTTTTAGAAACTTAAAAATAATTTCCAGCTACTTTTCTTTACCACCTTTACAAAAAATATTGTTTTCCTAACGCTGTGCGATAAATAGTTTCTGGGATACAGCCGGCGTTTTTTCTTATTTGGACACCCGGTACAATAACTACCAGGGTTGTAAAAAACGAATTGTTTTGTAAAGCTTTTTTATTGCTTTGAGCTGTCTATTTATGGCTGATCTCGTGTTCACAATAAACCTTTGAGTTCATTTGTAACAGACGATGCAGCGAACATGGCAGTTAAAATAAGATTTATAGAAAACAAGTCAGTCGCTGGCGAAAGTAAAAACTTGGAAATTAAAAATGTAAAAGAACACGTTACACAAATTATTAAATTTTTCAGAACTAACCACTTACCACAAGCAAATTTTAGATTTATGTAATCCAATGGGAAAAAGTGTAATGAATATGCCAGAAAAATAAAACCGACAATACGCCACAAAGTTTTTAACGTCCCGTCGGTAATAAACGATTAGCTGCAGATAATCTAAAAATATTGAAGCCAATAGCCGTGGTACCTAATAAATTACAACAAAAATTGTTTTCTATACGACGCAGAGAAAATATAAAAGAAATTGTAGATAAATATTTCAAACATATCATTCGAGGACCAATTAGCATTATGGCTTCCCAGCTTTAAATTTATTAAAAACGATACACGCAGGCACTAAGAAAATATCATTTTATAGCTTATATTTTAGATGTTACTTAAATCGGATAAAAACTAACTTATGCAAAAAACAGCCAAGATACTATAAAAAATGTATAAAAATACTGGTTTACTTCAATATATAATAAAACGCCAAGCTAAAATGAAACCATTTTCATCACGTTTTTAGAGGACGTTTTGTCAAATATAAGTGCCCTACAGTGGTGGGTTTTACAAAAAAAATATTCCTGATGTTGAACTTGCCTATATTGAAGCAGTGTGCTGTCGCGTCATCAGCATTGGTAGAAAGGGTTTTTTCTACATTTGGACTTATGTACTCGAACGTTAGAAATAAATTGGGAGTAGAAAAAGCAGAACAACTAGTATTTTTCTATAGCTACTAGGATGAAAATTACAAAATGTACCTTCATAACTTTTTGTATAAAGAAAACACATTTTTTTGATGTTTACTTTATAAGGTTTTATGTTTATTTAATAATTAATAAACAATGTTTTTACCCTTATTTTTTTTTTTTTGGTTTAACTCATTATTGAAAATCGTGATTTAAATTAAATTATTTAAACCGGTCGAACCCGCGTTTCAATAATCATTGGTAATAACTGTTAATTTTTAAGTTAAACTAAGTAAAAAACAACCTGGTAAATGGCTTAGTTACTAAGAAAACCTTGTTTAAAGATAGAAATTTTGGCACGTTTTCCAAAGTTCAATTATAAAAGGTCCGGATATTAAAATGAGAATGCTTCTGTCATCTTAAAATTTCAAATATAAAATGACTGCATAGAATATTAAATGTTTGACCTTCCGTTCTCTTATTCACCAACTGATATAGGCTTAATAAATTGATTTCTGCCTTAGGGGGTCTGCTTGGACAGATTAGAAGTAGATCAAAGCGATTTTCATGTTTACCCCAAAGTCCAACAACTCACCCAGGGATTTACAAATAAAGAAATCCTTCATTTGGGCTTTCAAGTTAATATTTCATTGTTTAATAGTTGTTTGGTCATTGTGTTTGTCGTAAAATAAGTACTTTTAAAATAATAACGTTTAGAACTTATTACGTTATTGCTAAAAATTAAGAGATACAGTCTGTACCGAACTCTACCGTTAATTAGTCGCGACATGATTTGTTAATTATAATTGGTTCGATAAAAGGTTCTTAATACCTAAAGTTAAATGTTTAATTTGGTTTACCCATCACTGCCATTTTAATGTGCATTTGTGTGGCTGTATATTATTAAAAAATAAAACATACAGTCTTCGATTTAAAGGACATGCTTCTTCGAAATATTGAATTTGCCGTGAAAAATTTACCTATAACTTTCCAATTAGTAATACAACACCGGCACCTAAAGGCAAAAAAGTGTTTTCTCTCTACCTTTTTGTAAAGAAACTTATTTAGTAATTTCTTAAATTTTTAGTTATTTATAAATATATTTTAACCAGGGCTCCACGATGTTTTAGGTTAAGCTATTTGTATACCTTTAAAATATTTAAGGTTGGTACCCTAAAATATTCTAAAAAAAAAGCCGGACAGCTACAAGAAAAAAATCCACGCAAAAAAATCTTTAAAGCTGTAAAAATCAATCTTTAAAAAGTGCTGCATTGGTGTCATCTTGTTAGCTCAAAGATGAATCTTTGATGTTTTTGAAGAATAATCACAAACTATTTTCAACCCAACCAGCCTCGAAATCTGCATGTAAAATAGTTTTTTTTTCTTGTTTCAAGGAGCTGAATTAAACAATTTCTTGATACATCCACTCAACCATTTACTAGGGTGTTAAGCGAACCAAGCCATGTTTCATAAAAGTAGACTATGGAATGATGTTTTATATATATATATATATATATATATATATATATATATATATATATATATATATATATATCCACTTTTTATTTATTAATTGAGTTAATTGATCACACAGAAATTGAAATTTCCATTCAATTAGCTATCGTATTATTAGTTAATTGGCGAGTGTAGTAATTAATATTTTAATTCATGAAAGAGTCGTTGTGTGTTTAGTTTTTTCTTATAAATATGGCATATATTTATTTGTATATATATATATATATATATATATATATATATATATATATATATATATATATATATATATATATATATATATATATATATATATAGTATATACAGGGTAAGTCTGTGAAGAAGTGGGAACACCCATTTATTGCTTTAAATATTCAAATTGGAAAAAATGTTTTATACAAAAATATTTTGGTTTTTGCTGATCTATATTTTGCGAACAACGTTATGTATACAGAGTGTATCAAAAAGCCCGTACAAGGACAAAGTTAATTTTTTTAAATGACTTACTATATTTTTTGTTACATTTTTGTTTTTTACATAAAATTCTAGATATTTTTTATCTGGCATTTCATATCCCTATATTTAATTGCTTACGAGATATTCTCATTTAAACACAAATTTAGAATGAAAAAATCCGCTCATCTCTTAATGTTTTTTACGTTTCTATGGTTTTAGTAGAGGAACAAACCCGCCATAGTAATAATTAATAAGTAATTAGATATCACATGACGAGTAGAAATAGGTAAAACCTTAAACAAGGAGAAAACGATTAAAACATTTTTTTTTCAGATTAATAAAACTGTCATTATGACATTTTTATTAATCTCTATAGCATATATAGTTATTATGCAACTCTCAAAGAACCGCTGAAACCATAGAAACGTTAAACAACATTAAAAGATGAGCGGATTTTTCCCTTCTTAATTCGTATTTAAATGCGAATATCTCGTAAACAGTTGAATATAGGGATATGATATGCTGAATAAAAAATATCCAGAATTTTATGCAGAAAACAAAAATGTAACAAACAAAATAGGGAGTCATTTAAAAAAATGAACTTTGTTCTTGTACGGAATTTTTGATACACCCTGTATACATAACGTTGTTTGCAAAATATAGAGCAGCAAAAACCAAAATATTTTTGAATAAAACATTTTTTCCAAATTTGAATATTTAAAGCAATAAACGGGGGTCTCGCTTCACAGACTTACCCTGTATATATATATATATATATATATATATATATATATATATATATATATATATATATATATATATATATATATATATATATATATATATATATTATTATATATATATATAATATATATATATATATGACATATATATATATATATATATATATATATATATATATATATATATATATATATATATATATATATATATATATATATATATATATATATAAACATATATATTTATATATTTTAATTTATGAGTTTAAATATCTAAAGCGACACTCTCGTAATCGTAATTTTCAGGGATAAGTTCTGAAACACCCCTTAAGGGGTTCGTCATATATACTAATTAAAACAAGGAAGTATAACCATATAGGCGCTTTAATTTACATTAAATCTGTTTGACAGCAATATAAACCAGTCGGTAAAATTGTTTTTTTAATATGTATATTTGCCAACACTGTCTTGTTACTGGCAACAGCGCACTGACGCCCTATATTTTTGGACAGGCGTATTAGCGTAGCTTGAGCCGCGCATGTACACTAACGATGCCAAATGTAGTCTTGCCAAAAGAGCAAATGGCGGCAAACTTAAGTCGCCGGCCTATTAAGTTTTGGTCGCTTTAACAATACGATTTTTAAGTATAAAAGAATTTTCAAATAAAATCTGTTCACGCCTTGCCTCTTGGATATTATATTTGTAGACGTTCATGCGATAGTGGATCGAGCTATATTTCCCGAGAAATTAGCAAATTTAGTTTTTTTTTATTTTATCGTTAAAAAGATAAATTTATTATTTCTTTTTTATGTCACGAAAGTATACTTATGCTTAGGGACAGTAAAACATTATCATCTACTTTATAGCGATGTTTTAACAAAAAAAAATATATTTCAAAAACACATTTACATTTAATTATAACGAGAACAAAATTTTTATTTGGTTTTTTATTTACTTTATTTTTATCCCAGATATAATATTGGATTTATGTGGTTAATGCGTTGTCACGTGGATATCGTTTTCGCGGGAATGTTTTATATTTGAATTTTAAATGCTTGTAACTCTATTATAAAATTTTGTAATAATGACAGAAGCCTAACTTTGGTATAAAGCGTTAGTTTTAGCCAATTATAAACATATGTGCAAGGGGCTTTTTAGACATAAATATATTTTTTTACTCTTATTTAATAATAAATTTCTATTAGTCTTCCGTTTGAAAGGCAAATTTGCAAATAGTCACTTGACAATGTAATATGAGGATACATTTGGCAACACTGATTTATCTGCGACACCGCTTATTATATGAGTTGCGCCTCAAATGGAATTTTTTTATATTTTACTCTTTCCGTTAGATGGCTGTAAATACCCGAAGTTGTAGCACTTGCTCTCTGGAAATAACCCTACCTCTATATCTATCTCTATTACCCTTATAACAGTCGAGAGGTGGTGCCGGTAGTCGATATAATGCCCTATGAATAGAACACCGGGTCTATGTACCCTAAAAATCTGATTTAAAATAAAAAAACAAAAACGGTGACATTCTGTCTGCAATTTACAACAAACCTATGTTTACTTCTAAAAAACCTTTTTCATTGTTAAACGGTGTACTGCATAAATTTAGCAGCATCGTTTTGTATTGTTTTTTTCGATAAAAAAGGGTAGACCTTTTCCCTATTTATGCTTAAAATTGTGAAGTGTGGATGCTATAATCTCAAGTGTCGGGTAAGCTTTAAAATTCGTCCCTTTCCGTAAAAAAAGCAAATGAAATTACCCGTTGAATTCTGGGTTATAAAGTATGGATCAAATTTTTTACCGAAGCCGAAATTTTATCATAAATAGGCAGTTCTAGTTTAATTCCCTTGTCACCATCCATCCGACGCTTATAATGTGTTTTTAAAAAGCGCTTTCATTTGCATAACAATGACACTACCGTATCGGTAACAGCTTGGTATCATTATATTATATTAAAATTGGGGAACATCAGCTGCAGCTACATTAAAATTTCTGCAGCTTTTATTTATAAATTGTGGCTAGGTGATAATAATGTTAAAATTGTTGTATCTTTGTGTATATGGTTTAAACTCGATCCATATTTTCTCCAATAAATTGTTTTTATTGTACAAATATACAGAGTGAATCAGGTTTTGATGACAAACTTTGCACGTCTTTATTTATCGAAAAGATTTTCTATTAAAATAGTTTGGCAAACGCTTCAGTTTTATTAAGATGGTGTTTTCAGAATGTTTTGGAAAATTTAAAAGCTACGTTTATTAAAAATTTACACACTTAATAATTTTAGATAATTAATAAAATGTATTTATTTATTATAGTTTTTTTGACGAAAATTTATCAGTAGCGTAAAGCTAATAAAAAAGTCATTTTTCAGTTTTTTTTTGTTGAATAAGATAATCTTGTTTTATCTTCATAGGATGCACCATTTTGGGAGAAAATGCCATCAATACCTTTTTTACGAATAGTGAAACAATACTATGTCTATGCTATATTTTATTTAGAACGTTAAACAATGGCCGTCGTAGCAGAAAAAAAATATATAAATTGTTCTAAATAAAAACTGCTTCTTTTAATGCATATTGCTTTTTGTTTTAAATTGTAACCTTAAAGCTGCCAATACATTAAAAAATACTCTCTTTGTGTCATAAAATACAACGCTCTGTACCTCGAAACTAAAACGTCTGCAAACTTATTTTTAAATATTATATTTTTAATAAAAAAATATGTCCCATCAAAATTTGTCATTGAAATCCTGGTTCACCCTATATAGGGTGATTTAAAACTGACCAGAACTAAACCAAATTGGGCTATTGTAGTTTGACAACTGGCAAGGTACGAGAAATATTTCCTTAAAATTCAAGGACCAGCATACCAGTTTATTTTAACAACAAAGAGAACAAACTAGAAATAAACTAGATATACAGAGTGTCCAGAAAATACGTGTACAAATCTTTATGACAGACCCCTGACGTCAAAATAGGTCGAGTTAAGTCAACTTAAGTTACATTTGATACTGCTTCGTTTAGCAAGCAGAGAGCAATAAAATATTTAAGAAATACTGCTAAATTTCACGAAAAAGTGCTAATTAATTTTAAAGTGTTTTGGTTGGGGTGATAATTTAAATGAAACAACCCATATAATTTGTAAGATTCCAATTGTACAAGCTATCCCTAATATAAAACCTGTACTATCCTACAACTATCTTTGTTAGTTTTCGAAAAAATGGCAATTAAAAAGGTCCAAACGACTACACATTATACAATTAAATAAAAAAACAAAAAGATTCACACACACATATATATATATATATATATATATATATATATATATATATATATATATATATATATATATATATATATATATATATATATATATATATATATATATATATATATATATATATGTCACGGCTTGCCATGAAATTTTTGAAGTACCTTATTAGGAAAGTCAATTTTTGCAGCACTTCCGGTCAAGCCGGAAGTGGTAATTATTATAACCTTAGCAAATAAAATCTCCAAGAAAAGTTAATTTAAACATAATAATTTTTTATGATATTCATTTGCTTTCCCGTATAACTGCATAATGTACAGACATTTTCAATAGCAATTTGCCCAAAAACATAATACAGGTTGTATATTAGAAATGACTTGTAAAATTCAAATCTTAAAAAATATACAGGGTGTTCCATTTAAAATATGAAAATAAACGGAATTTCCGGTTAAACCGAAAGTGTTAAACGGATGTTATTAAATTCAAAATTGGCATCTTATAAACCATCCTAAGGTTTAAAAGCAATATGATTTCACTCAAAAAGATAAAAGGCTTACTGATTTCGTTGTCACCCGGTATTGAGAAACAGTATAATGTGATATTTTTTGGACGGTATAGTCGTTGTCTGTAAATAAGTAGAAAAAGTGCTGTTATAAATAAATATTTTTTGTGATATTATTTTTATATTATCAACATTTTGACATCACATATAATTTTATCCGGTAACTGGATGTATTCAGAATATTTTTTAAATTTTGATAAATTTTCGTTGGATAAAACATTTTGCCAGAAAAAATTGTTGGTTATCTGCCAACATCAAGTGTAAAGGTGAAACAAATGAGTAAATATTGGAAGTAAAGTTAAATTAAAAATGTTGGTACAAAGAAATCATTTTTTAAGCAATCGTAACAGGACAGATTTTTTTAAATAAAGTTTGCTGCGCTAAAGTAAGCACATATTCAATTTGAGCAAATAGAAATATATTTTTTATTTATTATTAGTAATGCCACGGTACAAATAATTTATTTTTTAATTTGTATAAGTTTTGCTCAATGCTTAGTTAGTTTTGAGTTAGATTAAAGCCTAACCTGTCCAAGATATTGTAATTTTTTGCTAGGTACTTTTAGTACAGAGAAACAGGCAGACGTTCTTTTTTTAAACACTGCGTACCTAAATGAAATAGCTCTCGTATCTATGTATGTTTTGGTTTTCACCCCGACAAAATTAATTCAACTGTTGTAAGTTATTGACCCAAACGTATGTAGGTACGTTCAATTAAGAACTATTTGCTTTAACACCGGTAAAACATAGACATAACAAGAATGTCAACAACACTACACTAACTTTGTATGCAAATTTGTGTTATCTTTCATCACAATTGTGTATAAACCTGTTAAGCTCAAACAATACCCAAGTTGCCACAGAAAACTTTCTGCAAATTTAACATCTGAATTTTAAAAATATCCTCATGGAAAGATTTAAGGTACAGAATTGCTAAAATTAAATAAAATGTATGCATACCACTTAAACATTTGACATTGCTTCTGGGCATATCGGGCAAAATTAAAAAAAGATAGGGGTGTTTACCAGCGCCACTATTCCATTATCACTTTTTTTTAAATATTGCCTTAAAGTTCGCTAACTAATAAATTTTTTAAAAATATTTAAAATTACTTAAAAAATAAATTTTGCATTTATTAGTTTTGTTGTGATTTTGGAATATTTAAATAAATATTTCTATCGCAATTTTCTGCAAAACACCTTAGCAATTTTTCTGAAAAATCTGCCACTTTTCCTTCAAAGGGAACTATGGTATAATGGTGACTCACCCCATTTTGCCGTTGCTATTCGACAATATTTACATGAGTAATATCCCAAATGATGTATTGCATAAAAAAATTTATACACTAGAAAAATGGCCCTCTCATTCTCGGGATTTAAATATGTTAAACTTCTTTTTTGTGGGGGAAATTTTTCTTTGGCAAAATGGCTTATCCCACAGAAAATGTGCAAGAATTAAAAAATAATTTTAAATACATCCAGTTACAGATTTACAATATCTGGGTTGTCATAACATTGACAATATGAAAAATTGAAAAAAATGTTAACTCAAGGCGTCATTTTCATAAACTCTTACTCTTTTATAGTCACCTTTACCACTTTTAAATGACATTTTGTAGTGTCTGACTTTATACCAAAAAGAAATTAAATCATTTAGGAATAACGAAAAAAAATCAGTATTTTTTTAAATTTTTGATGCGCTCAACCAGCTAAACGACGCAATTAAAAAAAGACTAAGTTGGCATGAATCGACCTCGGAAATTTTTCATGAAATTTTGTACACTTATTTTTTGAACACCGTGTATATTACAATAAAAGAAAATGAAAGGTGTTAATTTGGTTCAAACATTTTTAGCCACCTTGTATCTTATAAAAACAAATCACGCTCCTTCAAAAACTTTTTGCTGTCGCATAATTGGGCCATCCTAAGATGATAATCATCTTTATTTGTATGTATCCGATCATTCTTCATTCATAATAAAGTTTTTCCATTTTCTTTAACATCATTTTTTATTGGAGTAAATAAAACTTCAAATAAAAATAAAACAAATCACCAACAACTGTAATAAACTATTGTTATATCTTTCCAATTGTGTATGACCACAGCGTTGAGAAATATTGTGACGAAAATCCAATAAAAAACATGAGATTCCTACTACATATTAATGAAGTAGAAATACGGGGGATCGTTTTAAGAAAAATATATTTTAAAAACAGCAAATAAAAATGTAAAAGACCAAAAGACGTACTGCAGTACAGGCCAGGTGTTCTATTTATGGGTCGTTCGGTCGACCACCGGCATTACAGATTTGCTATTACGATATAAGGCCAAATGAGATAGATAAAAGTGGGGTTAGTCACAGGGTACACGTGCTACAACTTACGTTAAGAACGCGACACACATAAATCTATGTTACCAAATTGATATCCATGATCCTCTAAAATTAGAATTCATCTCTAAAATGGCGAGTTATCAAAACCTAATTATAAATAAAGGTGTTTAATCGAATATACCTTCAATCGTTATTTTACTGAAACTTTGGCTCATTAGAAAAGAACCTGAAAATTGTGTTGGACCCAACATGATTCTTAAATTGTTTATTTAAAGCATAATTTTTTTTTGGTAAAACTTCTTTTAAAATATTGCTGAAAAAGAGATACTTATGTTTCAGAATTGAATTTCTCCTTGACTTTTGTGATAAAAAAAGTAAATAATTTACCTTTGATACGGTATTATTTTAAAATGCATGATTTTTTAAATTATTTTTGAAAAGCATAGCTACTAACGTAGGTAAGTAAAGTAAGTGGCAGTTTATTAACACGAAACCTAAAGATTTAAAGATTTAAACGAGAAGGCAAAATCTATACAGGCAGTAGGTTCCACAGCCTAAATACTATGAGGATGAACGAACAAAATGCGAAATTCGGGGCCTGTCCATTAGGACTGTTTGGGATACATGCAAGTGGCACTTTGTCTTACTTGTACTGGGAGCCGCTAGGGGAATATCGACTAATTCTTCGAAGCAGAAGCTCTAAAAGTGCCTATAAAAAATTCCCGCGCTAGAATTAAATTTGCCGTCATTACTTTCCTTCAGAAAGACTACATTTGACAACACTAGCATTGACGGTTTGTGAGCTGTTGCTAGTATCAAACCAGGGTTGGCAGATATCCATATCGGGAAATCAATTGTGCCATATTTAAACTGTTGTCAAAAAGTTTTAATATAAATAAAAAAGTCTTCATTAATATACGTCTTTGGTTTGCATATATCCTAATTCCATAAATATGTTTACAGCGATTACAACTTAGTAAGCGTATTGTTATAATTTTACTTAAAAACTTTTTACTCTATTCTTCAGGCCTGTACATTTATTCAAGTAACTAAAGGCAAATTAATCAATATGAAAAAGTACCATTAATCGTTTATTATATAACACAATTGGTTGTTAGAAAGACTCTTTACTTCCGCATGTTGAGAGGTACTTGTCTTTTTATCGTAGTTATAAGTAATAGGAATTATAATTACCTCTTTGCATGTTTTGTATTAAGTAGTATTTAATAGAATAATTCTCGTACCTACAAATTACATCTTGCTATTCCTACATTAATCTTAAAATTTCACGGATTTATATGTTCTCGAATTTTTTTAATTATTTCAAATAATTATGTTGTTGTTTTACCACGTTTTTTGCCTTTCATCTGTCCAACTTACCTACTTTTACATATAGATTAATTGATATTGGAATACTATACTTTCTGCATTTTTCTTGTTGGTCCGTTCTGTGATTTTTGTATCATCAATTTAATTATCAAGTCAACCGTGTATCGGGCAAACTTTCGTTCGTGAAATAAATAAATTGAATTTTGGTTTGTTTTGCTTTCGGTGGAAAAGTGCAGGAAGTATTTACCGGGTAGGTAGAAAAAGAACTACATATCTTATTTCTAAGAACCGTTTAACATATTGTCGAATTGTTCCGATATACA